>LT649280.1:0-46326 GCA_900128395.1 Stramenopiles sp. TOSAG23-2 | reverse complement strand
ATATTTTAATACACACACACATATATATATAAGAAAGGCACAAAATCGAAAAAGTATTAGCTTGTTTATACATAATATATATTATTCCTCGTCTCTTTCTATCCTTTTTTTTTCAATATATTAATATTTAAACGAAATTTTAATAATTTCAAAATAATAAAAAAATATAGTGCCCGTAAAGGTAGCAATAGCAGCAATACTTAGGTAATAAATGCAACAAATTATTATTTCGAAATTATTATATTAGCACATTATTGAAATTATTCTAATTATTGAATTTATTTATCATCCAAGTAAAATCGGCACGGGTAATGGTACGTCCATAGTAACCCCAAAAAAATATTCACAGTTTTGGGATTTTTACACGCTAGACCGACACAGCACACAGCACCGTCTTAAGATTTTCATTTTGCGGGAAAAATTCCTCCACGAATTTTTATCGCCAACCCTACCCTCCAAACACCCTCCTTAAACACCTCTCGAGACCCCAAATCATTTTCGGAATGCGGTGATGTGGCAGCTCTCGATCTCGAGAGCTCCATGCGTGCAAGAGCTACCCCTCGAGAGGTGCCGATGGCCAACAACAGGCAATTACCATTGTTGTTGTGATATTTATGGGACTGCTCGAGAGGTTAGCTGCTTTTATGATACAGCTCTCGAGGCCTTGAAATCCCTCTGTGAGATAGTGTTATTTATCGTGAGGGTACGAGTAGAAAATAGAAAAATTATTACAAAAAAATTAATACAAAAATAATAAAAACATTTATTCAAATACAAAGCGTTTGTATATATGTCTAACTTGCAAACAGAAACAAAGCAGTTGCCTTTGTTTTATACCATGGACACTTCAAATACTTCTACCGACCCAAAAGAGGTCGAATTGACCGAAGAACATGCCACACCGGCAGAAACAGAAAAGGCAACCCAGTCGGTGGACGTAAAGATCGCCTTTTGCACCCACGTAGGTTGGGACGGTGTGGCGGTGATTTTTTTTATGCTGATCATAGCCGGTTTGTTTGGTTTTATCACCTATCAGTACACCTCGTATTTTAACAACTTTCACCGAGAGTTTGTCTGGTTGTTTATGGTGATGGGTGGTCTATTTGTATTGGTAGTGCTTTACTACCTGATACGTTGGAAACACATAGCCGACACCTTTATGGAAGAAGAGAGAAAAACGCAAGAAGAAGAAACACCAGAAGCTGCCACCACTTTTTTTGAACGGGCAAAAAATCGATACAATAGTTTTCAGATATTTGGCAAATACTATTTGTGGCAATTGTATGCCTCAGAGATGTATGAATCTATCATTCAAACGATAAATATCTTTACCGTGTATACTTGTTCGTTGCCAGTGGAGTGGACATCAGTATTGTGTATCGCTCTCAGTATCGACTGTTTTCACACGGTAAGCTTTATGGCGAGGGAAAACAATAGCAACCGAAGAGATAGGCAAGTAAAAGTGGACACCTCGGTCGATTTTTTATGTACCGCATTGCCAATATTGTTGATGTGGTTTGGATACAAGGTGCCCATATCGGTTCAAGATATGATACAAATAGCCTTTTTTCCTGCATTTATGATGCTGATGAAATTGGATACCATCTTAGAAGAAATTATTCGTTCTCGTACCGCAGATGCTACTTTAGAAGCACAAGAAAAAACAGCCACGCGAGCTAGCAGACGTCGAAAAAGCCTCTATCGCGGTTTGAGTCATTTTGAAATAGCAGAACAACAACAAGCAGCTGTTCCGCGCGCGGTACATATGGGAGCGGCCGTTTGTAAATTTTTATTTGGGTTGATGTTTTTAATAATAGCGATGGTGCAACTGGTGGTACAGAACAACACTACCTGCGAACCATTGTTATGGGACAGCTGTGTGGTCAAAACACCGTTTTGTGGCAATGCCTTTCGTCCCACCTGTAATTGCGTCGTATTGAATGTACGAAAACACAATTGGACGACATTGCCGAAGGAAATACAGGAGATGAATGCATTAAAAGTGATGCGAATCAATCACGGGCCGTTGGAGGTGATTCCAGATGGGTTGGATAAGAAGTTTAGAAAAGTGAGTGTTTTGGATTTGAGTTACAATGAATTGACGGAGGTACCAAAAAGTTTCGGAAACATGCCAATGAATACATTAAAATTAGCAAATAATAAATTGAAGCAGTTACCAGATTCCGCTTGGGGAAATAATTACATATTTCTTATACAATTGCATAACAATAATATCACCGAAATATCACCAGCAATAACAAATTCAAAGTCGCTCACTCGTTTGCTTTTAAGCAATAATAGTTTGCATGAACTACCTGATGCTTTATTCAGTTTACGTCTACAAGCACTTTTCGTTGATGGAAATCATTTAAAAAATATACCTTCACAAATTGGTTTAAGTGAAACACTTCGGTATGTAAGATATAACAATAATAATGTTACAAATGTGCCTAGTGAAATAGGAAACTTAGCAAGTCTTAAAGACATTGATTTAAGAAATAATTCAATCACGTCTCTTCCTGACACTTTTGAATCGTTAAATGCACTGGAATATGTATATCTGCACAACAACCCTATTTGTACGAATGGATGGATACAAAATAGCGCTTCCAAAAATATTCAAGATATTGTTGCCAGAAATAAAGCGGGTTGCGTTTCGCAATGTTCCATCTTTTGCCAAGACATACTTCTAGGCGACTATGAATGCGATAGAGAATGCAATGTAGAAGAATGTAATTTTGATGATGGCGACTGCAATATGTAGATACAATGCTTGCCTTACGATAGTCTTAGAGGCAATTAGACTGTGTACTAAATATATAAATAGCATTAGTGTAACGATACAGTACTTACTGTTACGTAAGATGCTTTTGATAAAATTTTATACTGATTTTAATAGACTTCTATATGAAACCTAATATATAGGATTTTGTTGCCATTGCAAACTCTCTCGCTATATATTCCTGTGGATTATTAATACGTTAACTGCCACCACCACTACGACCGAACAACCTCCTCCTCCTTTTCCGTGCCCCTTCCAAATCGCCTTCGTTCACGTCGCCGTATACTAACCCCTCTCCATATTCAGATATTTCATACCCTACAATACCATCATGCTGAAAGACTGCCAATTTTACATTTCCAGCTTCGAATAGTTGTTCCTCTCCTGTTTCAGCAACATGGGAAATGCATTTGCAAATTAAGACGTTGCTCGAGCAACGAAAGGAAAATGTTCCATCGTCCTTAACATGGACGTCTTGAAGTATATCGCTTCTGCACACCTGGTTACTCCGTGAATGGACATACGTGATGAATTCTTTCCACATGTCAGAATAACCCGTATTGGATATTTCCAACAATGAACCCGTCTCTGCGTTTCCAGTTTTTATATCATTGTTTCCGTATACACTTTTATACGCCGTTTCATCATATTCTAGACAACACTGTTGGTTTTTCCATTTCAATGCTGCGCCTTTTTCTATATTGCTTGTGTCATATGTGCCTTGTGTATATCGTTGTGTCATATCGTAACACTTTTTCAAACTGTTTTCAGATTGTTTGCTCCGATGTGGATACATACAATGTTGCCATTTACCACTCGGACACTTTTGTACGTTTTCCTGTGGGCAACATGAATCATAACTATATTTTTTGCAGTTGATGAGTCTAAAAATAGGATAGCGAACGCAAGTTCCGTATTCCCTGCCGCAAAGCGTTTTTTCGATCTCTTCTTTGGTTAGTGGGTCGTATCGTTTACTCTTTAACTCCGTCTTAGTTTCTACCGCGAATCTCATGTCCCATATCAATTCTTTTTCCTTACAATAAAAATACTTCTTATCAAATTGTTTTAATAAATATTTTTCACGTGCTATACGAAATTCACAGTTACAGTCTTCACGTTTCCAACCTTTTAAGTACCTTTTAAGGTGTTCATTAATTTTTTTATTTATTTCATCTCTGTATTTTGGATGTACTTCTTTCAGTTTTGAATAATCGTAGCTGTAACATGATTCCACCAACTCTTCATCAGGTATATATACCTGCTTCTCGAACTCTTCAGATGACAGTCCGCACTTTGAGGTAACTGTTTTGAGTTTTGTTTCACTCAAACTACTCTTCTTTTCACTTGCCAACTTGTTTTTTCCTTTAAGAACTATTAGATTTCTTTTAATTGCTTTCAGAAGATTTGTCGTCTTAATCGTATTATTGTATGCATTTGATGCAACCACATAGTTGGTATCTTTTATAAATTTTAACTTCACCGCCATTGCATTTCCGAATACAAAACTATTATGGTGACGTGCAAACCATGGCAATAACTTTTTCAATCCTTTCGCTGTCAACTCAATAACACCACGTTTCTTAGTTCCTCGCACATCTCCTGCCAAGCAACCAACACAAAGTACAACCACAACCAATAAGATCAGGAGGAACAAGATTTGCAGTAACTTCATCTATATTAATAATGTGCTAAATATGTGCGTGTATGTATATTTATTACAAACCACGTTGTGTACTTGTATGAATTATGTAAATTATTTTATATTTCTATTATGTATTATTTTTTTGTTCGTTCATAAAGGTGGTGTCTGAATTATTATTGTTTTGTAATGGTGTAATATTATTTATAAACAATTTTTGTTTAGCTTTGCCCTCTTTTTTCCTGATTTCTTCGCACCTCGTTAAATTTCATCATATTTGCACATTTCATCATTCAAAGAAGAAAAAAAAGACGCCTTTGTTTAAAGACGCGCACATGCTAAATGGTGCTAAATATTTTGTACTAAATGAGTTTTATCCTATATAAAAGTATACTAAAAAACTTTTTAAATTGTAAAATAAATTCTGAAGAATAAAAAATGAATAATAACAACTGTAAAAACATATATATCACATAGTGAAGTGTATCCTATATAAAAGTATACTAAAAAACTTTTTAAATTGTAAAATAAATTCTGAAGAATAAAAAATGAATAATAACAACTGTAAAAACATATATATCACATAGTGAAGTGTTGATGTAGGTGTAGAGAAATATGGAACATAAGTATAGTCGTCATCATCACTGGAAGAGGAATATATACACATATATATTTTATTTTTTTCAATTTTAAATTACATACAACACAATATATATATATATATAAATTAATATTTTTACATATTTACAAAAAAAAGATGGATTTATCATTAGATGAATTAATTAAAAAACAAAAACCGGAAAGAAAAAAAAATAATAATAATAAAAATAATAATAATAATAATAATAATCGTGGTAACAATAAAAATAAAAAAAATAGTTTTCACAACAACAATAATAATCGTAATAATAACAGTCGAAATAATAATAATAAGAAAAAAAGATCACGCGATAATTATGACAATAGTAGTAATAATAAAAAACAAAAATATAATCGTAGGGATAAAAAAGGTGGTAGTGGTGGAAGAGAACGTTTTCACTTTAAACCACAATGGCGTGGAGATTTTGTAGCTTTGCAATTAGATGGAATTGACATGGTTCAGATCAATTTCCAAGGAAAGATTATTTTACATTCTGGCGGAGACGTTTCAAAACGCACATTGCAAGCCTTTAATTCAGTGCTCAAGCAATTTAAATTAAATGTTCAACCATCTATGACCCCAGGAAAATGGACTATTTATGATAATGAAGTACCAGAATATAGGCAAAACTTTTTTGATGGAATGTATGTCCTTGATGCAAAAAAAGATCCTGCTCGTATGCGCAAACGTTGGGATACCATCAATGCTGCGTATGGCCGTGATGCAAAAGCGGAAGCAAAGAAATTATTAGACGATCAATTGCTTCAAAGGCAAAAACAAGAGGAAGAAGAGAAAAAGAAAATGGATGCAATGATGTGGATTCGACCAAAAAATCATGCAGAGGAAGATTTATACGATGAAGAAAGGAAAAAATTACCAGTACATGAGCAAAGTGGGGCTATTTACTTTTTAAGAGCTCTTAGTGAGCGAAAAGGATGGGAAGAACCAAAGTTTGAGCAAGAAACGAATGAAGATGGATTAATTGGTTATTCTGTGAAATTGCATATTTTAGATGAAATTATTGCACCATCAGAATGGTTTGAAAACGACGGTGATGCTATGGTATCAGTTGCAAACGAGGCATTGGATATTGTCAAAGCATGGCATGAAGCTCAACAGGAAGTAGAAGCGGAGGAAGAAGAGGAGGAAGGTAATCCAACAGATAATGGTGGTAGTTCAGCACATGTATGGAGACCAGGGCAGTAAGCATGAAGCTCAACAGGAAGTAGAAGCGGAGGAAGAAGCGGAGGAAGGTAATCCAACAGATAATGGTGGTAGTTCAGCACATGTATGGAGACCAGGGCAGTAATTTAATTCTATACACAACACATATGCGTGTTTGAGAAGGTGAAATTAAAAAAAAGAGGTGTTATATATATTTTGTTCGTACTTCGTACGAAACATTGAAGTATATATCAACAATATAATATACCAATACTATGATACAAATGGTCCAAAATATGATACACTTCTTTGTCGATCCTCAATCTGATCCTAAAAGACATTTCATTCCATAATAATATAATATACCAATACTATGATATGATACAAATGGTCCAAAATATGATACACTTCTTTGTCGATCCTCAATCTGATCCTAAAAGACATTTCATTCCATAATAAAATGCACTTGTTTCACTCCAAAAGATAAATATCCATGTAGCAGTAACTATTGATGGCCATTCATATTGATCGATTGTAAAAAATTTAGGCCATACTGTGAACCATCCAATGATGTAAAATAGCACAGGAACAATAAAACGTAATCTTCCTGCATCTTCTGCCATAGCATATCTTGACCAAAAATAATAAAGAAATGTAAGTGGTATTGCAAGTAAATTCACCGTTTGTTGATCCTTATTTGTGAAAGGGCCGACAAAACTTAAATCACCTTCACCAAATGTTAACATCCATAAACATAAATTTATATGCGCATATGCATTTAACTTCCAAGCAGAAGCAGCACGTGCTTGATCAATACGCGCTTTTAAATACGTTTGCATACCATCATCTAGACAAATAAAAAAAAATATAGTACAACCAATGTAAATAAAATACAACATTTTTGTTAATTATATAATTATTTTCCTTCTATTGTGTATATATACACATGCGCGTACACTGAACAATGCGATCCACCACACTAAATGATCGATACTACACAGGCACAAAGACACACTAAACAATGAGAAAGACAACACACACTAAAAAGCAATTTCACACTCCCACACACGGCACATCAGAATCTTCTCTCCTTTCCTTGGCCTCTACCGCAACTTCTTATTGAAAATAAAAATTTTGTTTCAATTTTGTTGTTTGATTTTTTTTTTGGATGATTTTTATTTTTTGTTTTTATTTAAGGCCATAAGATGAGTGTAATGTGGTATTCTATTCTAATTTCCCTTTCAAGTATAAATTATGTGTCATTTGATAGAGTAAGCTGAGATTAAGGCCATAAGATGAGTGTAATGTGGTATTCTATTCTAATTTCCCTTTCAAGTATAAATTATGTGTCATTTGATAGAGTAAGCTGAGATTTAAAAATACGACCAACACTTTTGCATTTTTCATAAATTAAAGATATATTATATATATACTATAGTATATATATAAATAAGAAAGATAGAAAATACATTATGAATAAAAATAGCATCAATTGCAATACAATAAACGACACCAATAATGTTGAAACAAGACCCATCACCAACAAAAAAGCGAAAAGTGCTACCCCCACAAGAAGAAATTGATATTCAAAAATACAATGAGGAAGCAGAAAAATTAAAAGCAGCAGCAGCTAAGTTACCACCTGATGATGGTACATTAATAGAGGATGTTAATGATAATAACAATGAAGGTTCAAGTGATAATAATTCAAAAAGTAATGCTTCGCCAAAAGTTACGATTGGAAAACAATCAAATCAAACGACACAACTGTCACAACCGAAGCGGACCAATGAAGAGGAAATGTTGAGCATAAAAGCATTTTACAAAAAGCAATTCCCTCAAATTCGAAAACCATTTATGGCTGCAATTGTAAATGGTGATATTGAAGCGATAAAATTTTATGTCAATCACCATCACCTTGATAAAGACTTAAATGGTATCAGTCTAAGTGAAATGATTAATGATAGAAATATTGGCGGTGGTGTATACTTGAAAGACATGATGTCCGGGTCGACACGATCTGAATTTACACCGTTAACACTTGCTATTAGTAATTGTATTCGTTGGGATTGTATTATGCCAATAGTAAAATTTCTATGCGAAAATGGTGCGGATGTAAATATAAGTTGTTCAGATGGAATAACACCGTTAATGCATGCTATTGTCCGTCATGATGATGATTGGGAATTTGATATAATGGGATATTTATTAAACAATGGTGCCAGCTTAAGTCCTGTAGTATCCTCTACCAGTGAAAGTGAATCATGGGGTGATGAAGAGAATTCGGATAACCGAATTGGACAAAATGTTTTGCATATCGCTGCGTATTTTAGTAATGTAAAAGTTTTGAAGCAACTATTAAACCACCCATCCACGACTTTGGATATCATCAATGCAATTGATTTTAATGGAAATACACCATTAGATTGTTCTGAAGAATATGATAGAAACCACCCTGATAGATATTATGAAAACAGTGAATGTATTAGAGGCAATGATGGATTATATGGGCGGGAGGTACGAAATGAAAATATTAAAAATGATTCCGATCCAAAAAGAGCTAAAAAAATCGCAGCGATACTTGCTCGAATGAACGCGAGGTATGTGTAATATATAACTGTGTATGCGTGTCGTATTAAAATATTACTGTTTGTTAGCACTATTAGTATACACATATATATACTTAATATATTTTTTTAAAAGAATTAACGATTATTCTAGCATAGTAGTACGCGTAAAACCAATAGCATAGACACAAGGGGTGTTATTTTCGGATTTGGAAAATTGTAACTTGGCTGCTGAGGAGTGCATGCAGCATGTTGGGCATGCAGGATGAAAAAAAAAATATATTATGATGAGTTTGATTTAATGAAAAGTCTAGGCGGACCTAGACTAATCTAGGTCCTAGACTTTAGACCTAGACTAAGTTTGATTAGTATTATAAATAAAAGTGCAAAAGCTGACCATGAAAATATTTGCTTTAACAATTTTAATAGTATGCATACATGCGACATCAGCAGCGATGCCGGGCCTGGGGGTAACTGAAAGCTGGCCTGTGCCCGTCGAAGCTCATTTAGCTGACACATTATATGAAGATTGCAATAGTACTACTAATGGCGGTAAGGCCAAATGGACGTTTCTACCTGCCACTATGGACGGATGCAAGGACGCGTGCAAGGAAAAGTACCCTGATGTAAGTGCAGCGGAGCTCACAACGGACAATGACAATGGTATAACATCACCCAAATGCTGTTGTCTAGGACTCACCGAGGCACAGTCGAAGATGACGTGGTGTACTGCTCCCAATAGTGGCTCGCAATCGTATTACTGGTTAACTTGTGCTACTATGGAGGAACCACGCCCTTGCTCGTTGATGTCTGACTCGTTAACCGACGCAGAAAAGCTCGTGGCTTACAAGAACGGCACTTGGGATTGCAAGGCAGCAGGCGATGGTGCACCATCGCCTGCCGCCTTGGATAGTGGTAAAGCGGCAGTGTCATCAACTGCTGCATCATTATTCTTCACTCTGTTAATATCTTTTTTTGCCATGCAGGTATAACGGTATAACTGTTTATAGTACCACGGGTACTAAAGATGGTCAAATTTATTATGATTATAATAGAGTAAGAGATAATATCCCAAAGTCTCCAAATGGATTAACACAGGAACAAAAGAATCAATTTTATAGCAAATTTATACAAAGTTTTCCAACAAGTAAATATAAAAAAATTTAATATGATGCGGTTGTAAAAGCGGAAGTTTAATATTGAAACAAAATACAAAGAACATGTTATAAAACTGTAAATAAAGGAAAAGGAAAACGTTTTAAAACTCCTACGAGATCTTACACGCATCGGCGTTTAAACATTTACCAAATATATCAATATTTCCTGTAAAGTTCGCACCCTCCTTCATTTTGTTGGTTAATCCTAACCCAATCAACCTTGCTAAACTCGCCATTTTCGTTTTAGCAATAAACTTATGTTTGTATTTTAATTTAGATATATACTTTTACCTAGTTGCGTATTTTTATTCATTCTTAGTAAAAACAAGTTGTATTATTTATTCGTAATTCTTTGGCTGGTTGGCACCTTTATAACTTTGGTTGCTTTGATGTAAGTTAAAGTTATACTCTATACCTCACAAAGGTTCAAGGAAGGAAATTTGTACTTGGTAGCGCCTCACACTATAATTGCTTTATTGATAAATGCTGGCATATTTATTCCCTATTACAGTGTTGTAATAATATATTATACGTGCATACTACTGACCATCCCTCCCCACCCCGGCGCGCAAACCAACAATCCTGGAAATACTCTGCAAAAAATCATGAAAAAAGACAATAAAAACACCACCACACACGTGGCATTATTTAATAAAAAATACAAGATAATCAGGAAGAATGTATTTACATTGTTGCCTTTGTTTTTTTTTCAAATAATTGCAAGAAATATAACATATATATCTAGTAATAATACACACCCATTTCTACATTTTGTGTTTTTTTTTGTTTAATACGGCATCAAGATATTAATATCAAGATACGAAAATAATTGTGATAATAATATTGATTTTTTAAATTAATTGTCTATATTTTTTTAATTCTTTTTGTTCTTACAGTTATAGTTATATAATTCCAAGAATATACGTATATTAAAATACAAACAAGATAGAAAAACATAAATAGAAAAAAAAAACATGTCAACAAGGAGAATAAGAGGATCAAGCAAGAAACGAACAAACAAGAATAAGCAATCTTCTTCAACGCCAACGAATAAAAAAAATACTTCTAGTAAAAAAAAATCACCAGCACTTAAAAAACGCTCATCATCTACGAAAAAATCAACACGGAAAAAAAATTCTACTACGTCTTCTTCTTCTTCCCCTTCAAAAACAAAGAAGAAAATGAAGAACAAGGCCATGACAAAGGCATCGAAGACTGCTTCATCGTCATTAAAAGGCGATTACATGAATATATGTTTATTATTATTACTATATACATTGCAAGGTGTACCAATGGGTATCTCTGCCGCTATACCAATGTTATTGGAAGAACGTAAAGTATCTATGTCTGTACAAGGTAAATTTAGTTTTGCTAGTTGGCCATTTTCGTTAAAATTATTATGGGCACCAATAGTAGATGCTTTATTTATGCATTCATGGGGACAACGTAAAACATGGTTAGTGCCTACTCAATTGCTTATTGGCATTGTCATGATTGCAAGCAGTGCTTCTGTTGATACGTTAATGGATCCAAATCAAACAGGAGATGATTTTGATATCACATTTTTAACTGGTATTTTTTTCACCTTGTTCTTTCTATGCGCTACGCAAGATATTGCAGTGGATGGATGGGCATTAACCATGTTAAAAAAAGAAAATGTTGGATATGCAGCAACATGTAATGCAGCTGGACAAACATTGGGAAACATGTTGTCTTTTGTTGGATTTTTAGTGTTAAATTCATACAAAGTGGCAACGATTGGTTGGAATATGCGTGCATGGGGATTTTTATTTATAATAACAACGATTTTAATTGCGATGTTCAAAGTTGAAAAACCAGCACCATCAATACCAAGTGTTAAAGAGGCATATGTTGAAATGTGGAATATATTTCGCTTACCAGCAGTACAAAGCTTATGCTTTGTCATATTTCTAAGTAAAGTTGCATTTGCACCAGGTGATGCAATTGCTGGTTTAAAACTCCAATCAAAAGGTATGCCAAAAGAGCATATGGCTACGATTGGAACAATTATCGGATTGATTAGTATTTTTTTACCAGGTGTGATCGCAAAACGAACTGCTGGAAAAAAACCATTTGCATTATTTACTGAATTATATGTACCACGTATCATACTTTATGTTTTATTTGCAGGTTTGATTTACAATACACCAACACCAAATCCAGATGCAAAGTTACCATTACCATTATGGTATTATATTGCAATCATTGTATTATATATTGCTATCTCAATCATAGCCACTGCTATGTTTTTAGGACAAGTTGGACTTTTTGCGAAAATTAGTGATCCAAGATTAGGTGGTACATACATGACATTGTTAAATACAGTAGCGAATTTAGCATTTAAATGGCCAACAACACTGGTATATTTCCTTGTAGATTCATTTACTACGAAATCAAATGAAATATTAGATGATGGAAGTAAAAAAACGACAATTTTATTTGATGGATTTTATCCAACCGTTTTAATATGTGCTATTGTTGGTTTTGTTTGGAAATATTGGAGTAAAAAACGTATATATGCAATAGAAAATGGTAAACGAGAACAATGGTTAGTCAATGAACGAAATCGAAATAAAGTATCAGATGATGATGATGAAGAAGTTGGTTTAGCGTTAATAGAAAAAGAAGTTGGTTTGCGTTAATAGAAAACGAAAACGAAAAATTAAAATATTAATGAGATCATATGATATGTACGAGAAAGACGAGAGAGAGACACAGAGAGAGAAATCGACAACTATTTTTGTGTAAATAAAAAAAGTATTTTTATTAACAATCTATCTATATCATTTGTGCATGATATATATACACATCACATATTTCTTTTCGTTCGTTCCGTGCACTCTTTTTGTTTGCTGGAGTTCCACTTTTTTTTTATCCTCTTATATATAATTTAATTTTCTGACTCTCTCTAAAACTATACTTAACCATGTTTAAAGATTAAAAAATACGTTTTGAGTAAATTGACATACGCTATGGTAGTTGTTTCATGCGTAACAAAGGATCCAAACTGTGCACCTACTATTACATGCCACGCGCCATTATATTTTTCTTGAAATTGTTTTTTCACTTGACCTGCAACGTCGTTATAACTTTTTAATTCACCTTTTAAATGCAACCTCATTGCTCCACTAACCGTTTCCATCATAAACTCATTCATATCCGGTTCCATTTCATTGAATATAATTTTAAATTTTCCCAATTCATCATCTTCTTTTTGATCCGCCATGTTTTGTATTTGAATTTCTTTATTGCTCCTCCGTATTTACAAAGAAAAAAAAACGAATAATACAAATTGTTATTATTGATATTATATGGTACTTTCACTATCGATGACGTATACCTGACAACCTCATTATTATTATTAATTATAGTTATTCTTTTAAAAATACATTTTTTTTAACGTATTGTTGCTATTTTGATAATATAATTTTTGAATTTTTTTTTTACTTGGTAGTACAAAACTACCTGTAATATTATATTAGTTAGACCTTTATTAAAGTTTGCGAAGTCTGTATGGTAATGCCATTATAAAAAAACCTTATTCGATAGCTATTTTTGGAGATTTTTCTAGTAAATTTAGTCTATAGTAAACAGTGTTATTTTATTTTAAAACCGGTTTTTAATTTTAGTCCATTTTCCAGTGCTCTATTTACATATAGTAGCCCAATTTGAGACCGTGCCGTGTACGGACAGGACGGGTAGCTAGCTACTCATATGAAACCTGCCCCTTCGATCTTTTACGCTGTCATATACATTTTATAAAAAAAAAAAACAAAAAAAATATCACTCGTACTCTCTCTCATCTCTCTCTCTCTCAAGGCTCTATCTCAAACGTATTTAATGTATAAGCTACTAAAGTATAATAACCAACAATACCAACAGTTTCAACTATTGGTGTCTCATCACCATCATATGCTTCTTTTAATTGTTTATATGAATGATTAGAAACTTTTGAATTAATTAATAAGTCACGGACAAACGTATGTAACGCAGATAAAGTTTTTTCGTCTTCATTAAAGACAGGTTTTTCTTGCTTTGCAATTGCATCAATAATATCTTCACGTAAACCTGCACGACGTGCTTCATGAACATGAATTTCCCATTCCGTTGATGATTTGAAATAAGTTGCTGTCATGAGAATTATTAATTCAGATTCCATAAGTGAAAACGATGTTTCATATCTACATACACGGCCAAGCGTTTGTGCAGGTTGAGCAAGGGCAGGATTTGCAAGCCATGGTCCAAACGGACCTTTAACACCTGTAGTTCTAGTTCTAGCAATATCATCATAAATCTCTTGTTGTTCAGGTGTCATATTTGTTGGCAGTTTAAATCTTTCCAACACACCATCTTCCTTACCACTTCCTTGTGTTATATCATTATTTTTCGCATCGAAAAGGATTCCTTCAACCATGTTGTTTAATGCTAGAAAACTACCATCATTATTACTATTATTTTCTGTAATTGCCATTATTTCTGCATTTTCATAACTATTACCACATACATTTGAATTTAATAAGAACGAAATGGTTTCATTATGATCCACACCAGGCATTTGTAAATGTTTTTGAAAACCACGCGATATATGTTGTTCTATTTTATTTTCAGGACAAAGACCAACTACAACTAATTCACAATTGTTTTCCGTTTTACATGTCAATAAGGAATATAAAATGGTTTCCAGTTCCTCTCCGCACATATCTATTAATGTATCTAAATCTTCTAATACTAATAATGAAAATGGTGCGCGCTGTGCATCAGTAAATGCACCTATAATATATTCTTGTGCATGAGATGGCAACATGCCAACCAGTGCACGTGGTTTGACTACCCGTACAAATTCAAAGCTTGAATTTGCAGCAATTTCTGAAATCATAGTCATTCTACCAACATTATCCTTCCCTGTTAACAAGATGGATGAAGGTATTTTTTGTTGATTCTTACTATCCATTTTATTATTATTATTATCAATAGTAGTAGTAGTCATATCAACATTATTATTAGGATCCTTTCCCAAATTAGCATTTGCTTTTGCTATTTCAATAGTTTGTATCAACTCTTTTTCAACTAATTGATACCCAAGCGATGTTCGTTTTGTTTTTCCAAATTTAAAATTTGGTATGGGTAATGAACCATGTGCTCCCCCCAATGCTGCCGGCCGCTCAATTTCCTCAATTGCCTTTCTAAAATGCTTCATTCCAACTTTTGCTTTTAATTGATTTTGTAAAAACTCATCTACATCATTTGTTTCATTGTTGTCATTTTCATCATTATCGCCTATAGTATTTGCATTTACTGTTAACTTTGATTGTTGCTCCGCAAGGGAATATGCTACAGATGATCGTACTAAACCTTCAATTTCAGCACCTGTAAACCCAACAGTCAATTTTGCCAACGTAGTTAATTTTACATCATCTTCCAACATATCTTCCTTCACTAAATCACGAGTATAAATCTGTAAAATTTGTTCACGTCCTTTCTCATCTGGCAATCCTATTTCAACATGAACTTCAAGCCGTCCCGGACGAAGCAATGCTTCATCTAATAAATCCTTTCGATTGGTTACCCCGATCACTAATAAATTGTTTTGACGTTGTAACCCGTCGATCTTAGTCAAGAGTTGGTTCACCACATTGTCATGTACGCGTGAACGCCCACTAGCCATAGATGCATCACGTCTTTTACATATAGCATCAATTTCATCAAAGATTATTACATGTAATGGAGACTTATTACCTTGCATTCTCCACTCTCTTTCACTTGCTTTAAATATACTTCGAATTGCCTCTTCGCTTTCACCTACAGGAGAGCTAAATATTTCCGGGCCATTTATATGTGTTGGTGTACGCGCACCCAATAAAAATCCTATTTGCCTAGCGCATAAAGTTTTACCCGTTCCGGGTGGACCGTACAATAACATTCCTTTTGTATGAGAAAGGTTTAATTTATCAATTGTATCTGGTGGCAACATTCTAGATGCAAAAGTACGTTGAAATATATTATTTAATAAATCGTCTAGTCCTCCAATTCCTAACTCTTCGAATTTTCCTTTTCCTTGCATTGCTTGTCGTAATGCTTTTAATTGGATTTTAGCGCTGTGATCCAAATCTATATGGGATGATGATGATGAGAAGAATTGATATGTTTTGTTCTTACATTTGAATTTATTATTATTATTATTATTAATATAATTAGTATTATTATTACTTTTTAAAAAATTATTAATATGACGATGATTCCGCCGTATCATGGATGTTTTTTGCATGAAAGAAATCATCTTTATATATATGTATTATGTAATATGAAGAAGGAAAAGTAAAAAAAAAATACACAATGAACCTGTTGTATCTATCTTTTTCCAACCTTTTGTCTTTATATTTTTAGTTCAATTGTTCAATTGTTCAATTAGAACAAGCCCAATGCGAAAGGAGCAAACAGCAAAATACAAAAACAAAGGAGGAGCTATAGTGAGTATTAATTTTACAAAAAGTAAAAACACTCTAGAAGTGTAATATAATATATATTAATATACAACACATTGCAACACAAAGCACACACGCCACATTTTAATCTCTCTTTTTCTTTTCACATCACACCACACATGTAATAGTCCCCGGCCCCCTTTTTTTTATGCAAATCGATGTTTATGTCTTATTTCTTCCCATGTTGTTTTTTTCTTATTATTATTTTGTGTATTGAATGTTGATTGTTTACTATTACTATTACCTGTATCACCATAATCCATATATGAATCAATTCGTTTCCATTTATCAAAAGGGGATAATGTATCCATATTTCCTTTATTGCTTTGTTGAGTATCTTCCCTATTCTCTCCACGATGATCATTTTCAACAGTGGAATCATCTGAATTGTTATTATCATCGTTTTGAAAAAGATATGTATTGAAAAAATCGAATGATGTATTATTATTACTAGCCTCTTCATCATTAAAATCAGATCTATCCTCCACTTGATTTTCCAGATTATTGTTACTATTACTTCCATTACTTATATCGTTCTTGCTTGAATTGAAATTATAAGTCAAACTATCTTCTTTTCGCTTTTTTCTTTCCTTATTCCATGCAGCTAATTTACTAATGACAGCATTCTCCACTTTGGCTTCATCTTCCTTACTCATTTTATTATCATTATATCCATATCCAGCTTTTAATTTTTCTTCTTTTAAAAAATGTTGATATGCCTTACGTTTAGCTGCAACTTCATTATCTTTAGTTTCTGGTAATTCAATTGATGTATCACTCGATATACTACCATTTCTTTTGACATCCCTCTTCATCTTATACTCTTGTACCTTTTCATGTCTTACATTCAATGCTGCATTCTTATTTGGACTATTCTGTATTGCAATTTCTGAGGATGATGATAGTTTATCAACAACAATATTATTATTATTATTATTATTATTACTATTTTTGCTGCTATTTTTTTCATTTTCTTCTATCCATTTTTGTGTTTCTTCATCTTTTGTTGCAAATGTATCTTTTGATTCCCATGCTTCTTCACTAAAACCATTCGCTTTTAATTTTTGTTGCACAAATTTATATAGTTCACTCCGAGGTGCATATTCAAACAACATATTGCGTAAACCTTTTGACATAGCACCTTCATTATCAGTTGTCATTATGGTAATAATATATTTATCAGTAGTATTTTTTGCTGCAACATAACTTCCAAATGTTGCACCAACTACACCAGCGCACATACGTATGATTCCAACACCAGCCCTGAATTTAACAAATTTAGATAATGCAAATGGAATAGCACCACCAACTACAAAACCAGTGGAAGAATTATCAAGCGTTTCTTTCGATGCTTTGGATAATAAAGCACTCTCATGAATCGGTAAATTGTCACGGTTTATTTGCGTATATTGTGTTATGAAATTAACTGCCGGGGTTCTAAATCCAGCTAATGTTTTTTGATCTGGTATATTTTCCGGTCGATATTTTTCTGGTAAAACTGAATATAAAAATGCCATATTTTTTTTCTTTAATATATATATACTACAAATACTATTGATGATGACTTATTTTAATAGACGACGACAATATGAATTTGTTTATTTATATTGAATTAATCGATATGTTCAACAGTAACATTTGCAACAGGTACTGTTTCTATAATATATATCTATGAATTTTATATTATATTTTTTTATTCAAAATGTTCCCATTGTTATTAGTGCTATTTTGGTTCTCTTTGTATGAAGGAACTTCTTCGAATTGATCAATTTTTACACAAAAAAAAAATTTCCAGCCAGGTTAAGGTCTTATGGTTAGCATTAGGGTATATTAATATTGTGCATTTTTCGTCTTTCGTTTACTAGGACCAAAGGACACATAACTTATACTTGTATGGAAAATTAGACTATATCAAAAAAATACAACATTTTTAACACTATTCACTATTCACAACACGGAAAATATTATATAATAGCATACATTTTTAAAACTATTCACTATGGGGGACACAACATATACCCACGGATAAGACATTGAAAATATAGATATCACATCAATCTGAAATCAACAATACATTTTTACCATCATTGTATAGCAAAGCACATATAATAATATTATGAAATAATAGAAAAAGAAATTCGAGAAAATATGAGATTAATAACATTTAAAAAATCAAATCCATTATCGACAAAACGAATTGGTGTCATACACGAGAAAAAATGATAATATTATTATTGATTTAAATAATACAAACAAAAATATTCCATCAAATATGCTTGCATTTTTGTCAATGGGTGAGAAAGGTATTGCCTTGGCAAAAGAAGCAATGAATTCTGGTGAACATATCAAAATGGATAGTGTGGTATTATGTCAACCTATTACAAATCCAGAGAAAATAATATGTGCTGGTGCCAATTATAAAGACCATGTTGAAGAGTCTATGAATTCAGGCGCAAAAATCGCAGGTATGGATAACTCAGCACTTGATCCTAATTCACCAGTGCCGTTGTTTATTAAATTCAATACATCATTGATTGGGCCATTTGATGATATAATTCGCCCAACATATACCAAACACTTAGATTATGAATCTGAGTTAGTTATAGTTATTGGTAAAACTTGCAAAGGTGCTACTGAATCAAATGCATTGGATTATGTTGCTGGGTATATGTTAGGAAATGATATTACAGCAAGGGATTATCAACATTCACCGAAAAAAAATCCTGCAAAACAACATTTTATAGGGAAAACACCTGATAATTCATGTCCAACTGGGCCATGGATTGTAACCAAAGATGTAATAAAAGATCCAAATGCATTGGACTTATCATGTATATTAAATGGCGAAACAATGCAATCTTCAAATACGAAATATTTGATTCATAATTGTCAAAATATTATCCAATATTGTTCCATGTTATGGACATTAAAACCAGGTGATTTGATTTTTACCGGCACGCCATCTGGTGTTGGTGCAGCAAGGAAACCACCTGTTTTTTTAAAACCAGGTGATATTGTTGAATGTCACATTGAAAAATTAGGTTTTATTAAAAATACAATTATTGACGAAAATGTGACATCAAAAATATAAAAAAAACATGCGTGTGAGTAAATGAACAATCGTGTGTGTTGCATACATTTATCTACGAATTTTTATTCGTATTTTTCGACCATACATTACGAATTACATACGACGTTTTTCTCTTTTAGAGGGAAGAAAAGAGTCACAATTTTTTGAAACGGCACTCAAGTAAAATTACACACAAAACATAAAAAATCTCATTTAGTTTACACTATTTTTTAAATATAAATTACATATTTCTTCTTTTTATAGTCAGGATTTTTCTTCTTCCAATTATCTCTTCCCTCCTCGTGTCTATTTAATACATGTCGCAAATTTTGTTCTGATTTCATTTTTGTCAATGTTTTCTCAAAATCTATAACTTCAGCTGTTTTTGAATGTAAATATACTTTTCGCGACATAGACTCTTGGGCTTCGGTATTAGAAGTGATATGCCATATGCCTGGCCCTATTACTTTACTTCTATCAGACGTAGATGGACGCGAAAGCGATTCCATTGTTTTCTTTGGTTTATATTCTGCTCCCATTGCTACACAATTGTTTCTACCTTCTGAAAAATGAGTACGTGCTTGGCTTGCATTATTTGGAGTCCAATGTGGTTTTAAACGTTTTGGCTTCTTTTTATTTCTATTTCTACGATCAAAAAATGCCCTAGAAAATTCTTGATAAGTTAAATGTCCAGATTTATCTGGATCCAATGTCCAAAATATCGTATTCAATTCAAATTTATTTAATTCAATTCCTAATGCAACCATGCATTGTAAAAATTCTTCCCTTGTTACTGTTCCATCGCCATCAGTATCAAAATGCCCAAAAAGTGATTTTAAATCAAATTTCTTTTTTTCACCTGTCATTCGATTAATTCCATGGTCTACTTGCGAAGCTGCTTTTAATCTAATTTGTTTCATTGCTTCTTGAAATTTTTCTTCTTGATTTTGTTTAGTACTTTGTGTCAAACGATGCGGCTGCATTAATTGAGAATGAATTTCAATGAAATCGACACTTCCATCTCCATCCTTATCAAAATGTTCAATAACAAGCCTCAATTGTCTATCATTTAAACCTATATGCAATGCGAGTTTAAATAATCGACGAAATTCTTCTGGCAGCATAGCTTCACCTTCAAAACTTGATAAATTTAAATCCCCAGTGACTTGTTTCATTTCAGCTACTTTTCGTATGTGAAACAGAACTTTTCTTTGTAATTTTGCATCTGATAGCTCCTCTTCATCTTCAAAATGAAGTTGGTGAGCACCTTTATAATCGCTTTGATTTAATTCGTTCTTAAATATCACGTCATGTCTAAACTTTGACAAGGTCTGAATTTCATCTAAAACGGAGGAAGTTAAATTTTTCGAAAATTCTCGTATAAACGGTTTCTTTGATTTTTTTGGCGATGATTTATCAGTTTCAGTCTCTTTTAATGCAGTAAATTTTTGGTTAGTTTTCAATGCTTTTACTTTTCTCTCATGCAACGATAGAAACGTTGGCAGAACAACGCAACCATCATGTGTTATTCCAGGCGTTACAGATTCTCCATTGTCGAAACACTCTAGTAATTGTGGAAAGTGTTTCGCGGCACTATGAAATTGTACAGAATTATGTTTTTTTAATCTAGCTTCACGGGCTTCTTTCGTCCAACGTGATTTTTTTTTATGTAATGGCATGTTAATAAAAAAGTAAATACAGGTAATCACGTAAATATATAATACAATGGTCATACGACTTTTATTTGTTCCATCCAATATAGTTCTATATATAATATGTAAATTGCATTTTTTATATTATTGTATTATTGTTGTTTATTATTATGAATTATTATTATTTCAACAACAACCTACTAAAGCACTAAACATAAACTGCTGGTAAACTAAAACCTAAACCAAAAAAATAGGCTGGTTGTTATATAGGAACATTACTGTAAAAAGAGTATAATTACTAGACTTTAGTATAATACAATATTCACGCGCAAATTTTTATTACAAAAAAAAAAAGGCTGGTGTCAAACGAAAATATACCAAATTTATTCTACGGTATATTGAAATAGCTAATGTGAAAAGAAATATCAGAAGGAATTCGCATTTTTTGGAACCAACGGTCACCCGGATACAAATAATTTATACAACAACAAACATAATAATACATTCACCTATTACTCTACTGGTCTACATTTTTTTTTTTATTATTATTATTTTCAACATATGAATATATATAACTATAGATACCATATAAAAACTTCATACCTCACAAGAAGAAATACAATATTTATATGTTACTTGACTTGATATAATAAAGGCATAACGTTACAATACTTTTTCCACCCTAGTATTGAACTTTTAATACTGCACGGCCGCAGAACGTGACAGGTACAAATTTTTCTTTTTCATTTTTGACGTGACTCATCATAGTATATAATAATAACCTTGAAAGATGTTGGGATTCGGAGAAAAATCGAAAAAACAAATTAGAAGGGAGGCGGAGGAAAAAGCTGCGAGGAATAAACGCATTAGAAAAAAGAAAGCGTATATGAAAAAACTAAAGAAAAAAGCTTTTATGGAAATGCTATGGGAAGATAGAGAAAATAGAATTTGGGAGAGACGACAAGAAGTTAGGATAGAAGAAAGTGGATGGGAGAGAGAACGTATTTTGCGAGGTATTAAATGTGGTACAATGGCGAAGAAGCATTTAGCAACACACAAACCAAAAATCGTTCCACCACCCCGTGCTCTCGGATTAGATGATGAAGAAGATGGTGATGGTCAAACATTAAGAGATGGGACTGTTCTAGCAAAAGCATCTAATGCGTTAAGTACATTTATGCCACTTTACTCGGAGGCACTTCGTCCATATCGAGTAACAAAAATTAGCACGGGATTCCAACATACATTAGTTTGTACAGATCAAGGAGTTTGCTTAAGTTTCGGTAGAGGGAAGGATGGTCAACTGGGGCATAATCATTTTAAAAATGTGGCAGCTCCTACTGTTATAGGATCACTAAGAGATGTATTTGTAATAGATGTTGCTGCTGGTTTAGCACATTCATGCGTTATAAGTAGACCACATGATCGTTATGTATTTTCAATGGGAAAAAATGATATTGGACAGCTTGGGGTGGGATATTGCCGGCCATCACGTCTATGCAAACCGACATTAGTTAAAAATTCTGTCGAAATCGCACCAGTATGTGTAAGCGCAGGATATTTACATACCGCAGTGTTAAGTGAGGATGGTACAATTTGGACGTGGGGGGATAATTCATATGGGCAATGCGGACATGGATTAGTTCCAGATATGCATACGGAGGCAACAAGGAGAAATGCCGATAGCAAAATGGAACCAAAAATAATTCTTTCACTCCAACAGGTATTAGTGTCACATGTAGCATTGGGTGCTTATCATACGGCTGCAATAACAGAAACTGGTGATATTTTTACTTGCGGTCGGGGAGACATGGGTCAATTAGGATTAGGTGAATATAAAGATAGTGCAAGTATGACTATTGTAGATGGATTAGCGGAAATGGAAGTCACAGATGTTGCATGTGGTGCAGAACATACAGTAGTATGTACGGAAGATGGTAAAGTTTTTGCTTTTGGTTCGAATAGGTATTCACAGTTAGGTGTTCTATGTCCTGGGCAAGAAGCACTATTAGAAATTAATTCTCCATCAAGACCTAATACAAGTAGCACAGGCAAATCTTCTAGAAAAAGCAAAAGGAGAAAAAAAAAAGGCAGTAATAGTCCCGGCAGTCCTAAAAGTCCAAGAAATAACAGAGATAAAAGCAATAAATATAATGTCCCACAACTTGTAAACACAGGTGCTTTTGCTGAGACAAAGCATGTGTGGCGGGTCGCAGCAGGGGGAAAACACTCTGTATTTGTTACGAAGAGAGGGAAAATGTATGGTGTTGGTGAATCAGGATACAATGGAAGGATGGGTCATATGACAGCCTCAAGGCAACATGTACCATCGATAGTAAAATATTTAAAAAAAAGATTGAAAAAGACCGACAAAGTTTGGCAAGGGAATTTTAAAGATACTTTCAAAGCTATGGCTACAAAAGAGCCAGAATTGGAAACTAATTACACAGCAGTGTACGATTTAGGAGAAGATCCTGCATTTAAAGTGGCAGGAAATAAGATCCCAAAAGACTTTATTGAAGAGTTTCTTGAAATAAGAGGAGAATGTTTATTTGAATCAAGAATGATTGAGGTGAGACGTATGTGGAACAAAGAGGATAGGGGAAATAGGGGAAGGATGAACGCACTTGGTTTTGGCAAAGTGTTAAAACTAGCACATATATGGGCATCAGATTGGACACTGGATAAACTTGCTACGACTATAGCTGGAAATACGACAGCAGATGTAGAGAAAGAAGATTTTATGCAATACATAGGAGAGAATTTACGCAAAAGTCTTTTAGCAGAGCATTTTTTTCATAGGATGTATGTTAAAGTATTTTGTCAAAAGAAGCAACATTTGATGGATGAAGAAGCTGGCGAGATGTTTATTGAATTATTAAAACAGAAATTTGAAGACGAAGGCTTGCCAAAAAACAAATATGAATACATATTAGAATATATAAGAGATGATGATCCAAAAGTCGAAGATCCTAAAACAGGAAAAAAGAAAGGATTTGCAAAAAATCAATTGTGGGCAGCTGGCACTATAAATTTGTATAAAAAGGGATTGACTGATGTGCATGTACATGCGTTGTGCGAGGCATTGAAAGAATTTCCTTGTATCATGAATATTGATTTAAGACGAAATTTTTTATCATATCGATCTGCCAATTATTTTATGGAAACCGCGCAGCATCAGTTGAAGCGAGTGACTGAAACAGATTATTATGAAAAAATAAAGCCGGAGAAACCTCAATCGTCATTACATGCCCAATGCATGAATTGTCATGAAGAGTTAATATTTAGAAAACGCGATTCAGACACTGCAACATGCATGATATGTGGTTACAGGGCGTATAGGCCAATTTACCTTTTGCAAAATATACAAATTCGAGAGTCGGTTATATCCGCAGAAGATGAATTAAAATGGAGAGCGGTCGATTGCGATGTTGACTTGACCGATAAATTAATCGCATCATTAAAAACACACGAGCCTATGTCAGTTCCAAAATTTAAAAATTTTTGCAGATCAAATTGTAAATACCATTTAAAAAGTTGGGCGAAGGAACTAGATGAAATTTTTGAAAAGCAACACAAAAGAAAGCGGGACACTTCAAAGTTAAAAATTGCATTAAGGCAAGAACATGAAAAAAGGAAAAAAAGATTGTTCAAAAGTATTCGCACTTTTATTCAAGAAAAAACACGGAAACATTACTTAAAATTATATCGTCTACAAGCATCATATGAATTGCAAGTATTAATGAAAACATCGATCGTTGCCACTGGGGTAAAAATGGCTAAAGCATTTACGTCAATTTTCCCAACTACTACGGAAGTCATATTAGAACTGATGCAAAATTTTCATCATGAAAATAAAGATATTGTACGAAAGACGAAATGGCACGTACCAAAGTTGATGAAATTGGTGTATGACCTTGTTTTTAAAGGTGCAAGAGATTTATACCGGCATTATGTAACGTTAAATCTGGATCATATCCCTGGAGCAGTATCAGCTGGAGAAACATATACCACAGTGGCAATGCAATCTGGTCGTGTGATGACATTTGGAAATCAAGATGATATACAAGCAGGATTTAGAGATGAAATTATGAACAACTTACCAAAAAAATTCCGTCGTTTAATTGAGAAACAACGAGAGAAAAATATCAAAAAACAACAACGTGACTTAGAACGTCGTCGTTCGACAATGTTTCAACCCGTGGAGGGATTCACTTTGCCAAAACGCGACTCTGCGCTACACGGACTAGATGTGCAAGAGTATAAAAGACAAGTAGAGAGGAGAGAAAGCAGTTTACTTGAAGATGGTGATGCTGATGATGAAGAAGGACCACAAAGTCCAGTGCGGCATAGTCCGACAAGGAAGAAATTGGAAACTCAAGCTGATCATGATATTCCAGCTTTTTATGAATTGAATGAATGTCATTTTCATGGAGATGGGCATCGTAATGCTGGCTCTACACATGCAAGAGATGTAGTGCATGATTCTGAAGGCTTAATCTTGCTTCATCAAACGTTGACATTAACAGACCATCATCCAAATTCCGATGGTTCAAGTGATGAAAGTCACGATGCGTATAGTTCCGAGTCATCTTATAGCAGTTATAGTAGTTCCGGTTCTAGTTATAGTACCGGAAGTGGAAGTGAAAGTAGAAGCAGTTACAGTAGTGATAGTGGTGGAGAAGGAGAAGAAAATGGAAGTCGTACAACGACTTCTTCATATATTTCAACAGGAAAAAAATGAATCAGAAGATCCAGCAGCAGATATCGATTGATGTGTATAATACTTCGTACGTACACGTAATATAATTTAATTTATACGCATATTTATACCTGACGTATCATACGTACGATATTACAAAGATTTGTACGAAATTCTCGTATGAGATATTTTATACGGGGGAGGTATTATAACTCTATTCGTATGATATTAATTTACGCTCTCGTAAAAAAATATTTTTATTTAAATAATTTAAAATAAAAACACATTTTTTTACTATATCATACGAACGTTCGTAATAAAAATATTATACACCGTAATATATCATGTAATAATTTTTACAAAAAACAATGTTTAAATCAAATATATACGACTCGTACGACGTATGCATATCATATTCGTACATATTACACCACACACCAATACTTTTAACATTTACTCCACTCTATAGGCTGATATTTGTTTATTATTTCTTGCAATTTACAATATTCAGACTTTGCATTACAATCAGAGCACACATCTTCAGTAGTTTCGATACCATTTTGAATCATATATGCAGCAAATGCACCACTTGAGGTTCCACTACTAAATTCAACTGGGTGCAGCCTTGTTGCTGCATTTGCTGCATTTGTTTGACTCATTGTTTTCCCAGCTACAAGTAAATTTGAATATTTTGCATTCGTTAGTGCACGCAAGGGTATGTAATATGGCTTCAATACCCCATCGTATTGTAATGGTTTACAATCATGCATTCTATGTGCATCAAAATATATGTAATCGCCTAATGCTACCCTATCGTTAAAATAAGCAGGTTTGGACAAGTGTGTTGAATTTAAACGAAAACTGTTTACTCCAATACTTCTTCTCGTGTCACGTATATATGGGACTTGACTTAATCCAGTTAAAGTACCAATGTCCTCGTATGAATCCACTTGCAATATGTTTTTATGGCCCAATCGTGGCTCTTGCTGAACATACCATTTTGAGAATTCCAAGGCGTAATTTTCAGCAGCTTTTAATGTGGTTAAATTTAAACCACCTTTCCATGGTTTCTGTGATTTAGAGTCCGCGACAGGTAAAAAGTGGTAGCCGTATGGATAATCATTACCATGTCCATCTTGACTCCCCCATGCCATCAATGACGTATTTTGAGATACTTGACGATAACTCCATACTTGACTCCAAGAAAATTTGCCAAGCGAAAAATTTGTCTGTTGAAGAGCTCTATTATTATTATTGTTGTTTGCATTATTGATACCAGTGCGACGAAGGTGTTGTGTTTTGGAGGATAATGAAAGTTTCTGTTCTTGTTGTTCTTTTGAAAGATACATAGTATATGCGATAGATTGCCCACATGTATCATCACTTTCAGTGCCCGATTCGATAAATTCATTCCCTTGAACAAAAGGGGCACTGGAAACAACAAGTACATCACCATTCTCTGTAGCATCTATTACAATAGGTGCTGAAGACGATGTGGTTGACCTGGCAAACTGAATTTGTGTTTTTTGAAATAATTCCGAATCTTCCGCTGAATACCAATCATTCACTTGCTCTGAATATCGTAAATGTAAATGTTTGTCTGATAATGGTGTACGTGAAATTGCATTTATTTTCATGATTGTATTATCAACAATTTCAACATCTGAAACAACAGTTTGATAAAAAACTTTCAAATTCTTTCTTTTCATTATTGATGGAAGAATAAACTTATTTAAGATATCCTTTGCTTCATAACAAAAAGTGCTTACCCAGCATTTACCAGGATTTACGTTTGGATATCCTTCATCCATTAAATATTGTGCAAATAATTTTGGAAGACAAGAAGCTTTTCGATTTTTCTTTCCGAAATCGATAGCTGTTACTAAGCTTGAAGTAAGTTGTCCACCGGCCCATGACGTTGGTTCTAATAAGCAAACGATTGAATCGGAGCCTTCATCCGCAGCGGCTAGGGCAGCAGCAAATGCAGCAGTAGAACCACCAGCAATTATTATATCACACGAAACAACAATAGCATTATGGTTGTCATTTTTTGCTTGTTGCAATTGTATATTGTTGTTATTATTTCCCTTCTTAATAATTCGGTGAGTGTACAACAATTTACGTGAAATGGTTGGTTCAACCTTTTCTTCGACAATTAGCGCTTCCATCTTTTGTTTTGATAATAAAAATGTCGACGATGAATCAACGACATTGTACAAATCAAAACCAATTTCAAATGTACGGTTCCATGGATAAAAAACCGATTTTAAAGCAATGTGGCTATTATTATCGTTACCAATAAAATTTAAATTTAAAAGATTCGCTAACATTTCACTTTTAAACCGTAATGGCTTGTATGAATAATCTTGATAAAACTGTATATCAGTCGATAAATCATTAACAGAATCATCTGTTTTGCTAATGTAATTCACTAGATCATTTCTAATTCCAATTCCTTGATAATATGTATCTTCCAAAAAAACGCAATAAAGTAAAACGTTTATTTTCGGTTATTAAAGAATGATGCTCCTCATTAAAATGGTTATAATAAGTTGCATTGTTGTTGTTGTTGTTATTTGATAACAAAACACTTAATATAATAGCATTTGCTGCAACAGTACCTAATGTATTCCCATCTGTATTCCATGCTGCATATGAGAAAAAACCAGGCAATAAACATGGTCTTGATGGGTTTCCTATCAATGATTGTAGCCAATTTACAAAACTAATATCTCCACCATTTGAGTAACGAACATCTGCTAATGCTAAAATTGTTCCTTTATTATTATTATTATTATTATTATTATTACATTCTTTCGTCAAATCATCAAATACTTTGGAATAATCGCTTACCGGATTTTGTATCTGTTGAGATGCTTCTAGTTGTGGTATATTTGCAAAATTATTTACAGCAAATACTATATCTGGTACATCATTAATAAATATTTTTTTGGTTAAAACGTTACCACCACATGCTTCTAATTGATCCGTCACAGTTTCAATGATAGGTTGATTTTCATAATTTGGTATTAAATTTGTTGCATTTGGTACACGCCATTGAATCAATATATTTGGTTTCTTCAATGAATCTTGTACAATCATTTTCGACAATAAACATGATTCAACTTCATCTGCCCCAGGATATATACGAACAATATCATCGTTTAATTTTAATGATGCTTTTAATTCTTTTAATTTCAACGCTTCATCAACATTGAAGCCATACGTACCAGTATCATCTAATGTTAAATACAAGGAATCAAACATTGAATGATATTTTTGTTGAAAATGAAATAAAGTATAAGTTATATTAAAATTTCGTTCACGTCTCCATAAAAATTTATCTAAAACATTACTTGGTACTAAAGATTTGTAACGATTTGCTTCTATTAAATCACTTTTATTTTTCAAATTTATATATCTGCTGCTGTAAAATGAATATTCAAATAAATCTTTCCCATAATATTCCCAATACCATGGTTCTTCAAAATCACCATTGTAAGATGGAATTCTCATCACTGTAGTTGAACAATAAAATTTTATCCCTTGATATTTTTGTTTCAAACTTACTAACCATTCAAGCCTTCCCATTATTGTAGATAATGTTTCATTTCCTGTACGTGACGCGATTAATCCACCGTATATTAACTGTTCAAACGAAAAAATAAAACTTGTTGAAGTGGAAGAATTATTTCCTTCGTTATCATCATCAATAACAACAGTTGATGATATTGTATGTTCAACCCATTGTTGTAATTTTTGAAAATTTGCAGGTTCTTTGCGGTGACTAATTATGTCTAATGAAGGAGTTTTTACGTCATATTCAGTATTTGCTAATCGTACTAAATTTAACCATAAACCACGCGTTGCATATCTTTCATCCAATGGTATGAAAATGATAGTTTTTTTATTTGCTTTTTTTTTTGTGATATTTGCTGTTGTTACATGCACTAATAATGTAGATAATAGAAATAATAATAATAATGTATTCATGTTCATTTTTGGAAACAAATTAATAAATAAATAATATAATCTATAATACCTAATATAAGAAATACTTAAAAAAAAATAATTAATAATAAATTACAACGTGTTTGAAATTTCTATATATATATATATATACGCTGCTTTGTTTTATTTTTATTTTGTTGTTTTTCAAATTTCTAGATGTTTATTACATTTCTATGACACACATATGAATGTTGTCGATCGATAAATAAACACAATATATTCATATTCATCTATACAGGTATGCCAGTATGCCAGTATGGCAACTTTTGGTGATTCGCTTGATGAAAAATGTGCTGAAATATTTTATACGCAAGCGGGCAAGCTGGGCAAGCCTAAAGCCTTATTGTAATTCAATTATTAAGGAGAAAAAATCAAAATCCCAATTTCCCTGTCTGTATATTTAAAAATATGATACACACACACACACGATCTTTCTCCGAGATGATAATATACACCGATACATCATAATATCATATACGATATCATACTCGGTATAAATTGTTTCACTTTCGCTAACACACACACACACACCTCTCTACACCTCCTTTTACACATCGTTTATATTGTATTTCTCTCTTAAAACTTTTTTCCAATCATTTGGTTTATACCTTTCTTGAAATTGGCGATATTCATCATCAGTCAATAATGCACCATCAAATTTTTTACGAATAGCTTCTTCATCCATATGAACACCTATAAGAACAAGTTCTTGCCTACAATCACCATACAATCCATCAAAATCTTCTTTCAATTCACTTGGAAGTTCACCATCTGGCCATTGCTCTGCTGGTAAAACTTCCCACCATGTACCTGCGACTTTGATTTCAAAATTGGCACCAGCATGACTCCAATAAAAGCAATTCAAATGATTACTATCGAGCCATAGAAAACCTTTTGAACGAATGATCATGCGCAAGGGGCTTGTCTCATCATGCAATCCTTCCGGCATATTACGTAATTTTAACCCTTTAATTACATCATTCAATCTATTATGACTAAATGGACGACGTTTGGAATATACAAAGCTAGTGATACCAAAACGTTCATGACGTGGTTTGCTTATATCTTCCTTGGAATGATCGTCATAACAAACTTCACCATCACCATGGCTATGTCCATGATGATGTCCATGCCCATGTCCATGTTTATGGTCGTCGTGTTCTTTGTGGTCATGATCATGTTTTTCATGGTCGTGATCGTGATTATGTTTTTTATGGTCATGATCATGGTCATGATCATGTTCTTTATGGTCATGATCGTGATCATCTTTTTTATGATCGTGATCATGTTCTTTGTGGTCATGATCATGTTTTTTATGGTCATGATCATCTTTTTTATGACCATGTCCATGTGCATGCTTTTCATGATTATCGTGATTGTGGGAATCATCATGTGAATGATGATCATGATCATCATGTTCATGGTTTGTTTTATGTTTCTTTGTTGGAGAAGGCGTCTTTTTTGATGCTGCTTTTACTGCTTCCCTGTGCTCTACATCTAAACTACCTTTCGCCGCATTTGTTGTAAATGACACTTGGTCCGTTGCTAAAAATTTTGGAACGTCAATTTTACCAAATGATACCCCGGTAATAGTAGCATTTGGATTTAACTCTCCAATCGTAGTTTTCAATAAACCAAGTTTTTTCTCATCAATTAAATCAACTTTGTTGCATATAATCATATCAGCACATTCGACTTGTTCAACCAATAAATCAACTACTGCGCGATATGCAACTTCCCCAGAGGTACCTTGAAATTGTCCTAAATCAGGACGATTGTCCATGGAATCTTTCGAGCCAAATTTTTCAAAAAAATCAACACTATCCACCACAGTGACCATTCTTGCTAAATTTGCCCTTTCAATGATTGGTTCTTCATTATCTACGAAATCTTGAAATAAATCACGAACACTTTTTGGTTCCGCAACACCAGTCGACTCAATGATAATATGGTCAAACGTTTCACCACGTCGATCACAAATATCGATCAAATTCCACATCGACTTTGCCAGCTCTTGGCTTACCGAGCAACATACACACCCATTTTGCAACTCGATCGTATCTTTATTTAATCTTTTGATTTCATTGGTTGTGTTATCCCCACCCTCAGTCGTTTGATTGCGCACAAGTTTTGCATCAATGTTCACAGCAGCAACATCATTCACAACACAACCAACTTTAATTCCTGCTTTGTTTTCAATGATATGTTTCAACAACGTTGTCTTTCCCGCACCAAGAAAACCAGAAAGCAATGTTATTGGGATGATTTTGTCTGAGACAACAAGTACATCTTCTCCGTTACTATTGTCCATATTTTCTTCCTCAGCTTTTCTTTTCAAAGTATTATTTAAGTCCGTATCAATATTCGATAATGATGTCATTTGCCACACAGAATATAAATACACACACACACACACAAAGAGTGAACGATATATAAAGTAACTGTTAAAATGTATATATGTAAATATACGATAAACTATTCTTTGTTTTAGAAACTAGGAGCAACAACAATATGTCTTAATCTTTACATCAATTGGTGGTGAATCACTCTTACTCCTCTCACGTCCTGTTGTATTTTCACATCAATTCATTCTATAAACAAAAAAGAAGAAGAATTTGTTGCTGCGGCTGCTTTTTTTCGACGACTTCCGTAAATCAATATAGCACTACACAGCATAGGGTTTTCAGGGATCTAGAAGCATATCTAGACGACGACTGCTATTTTAGTTTTCCTCTCTGGTTTAATTATTTCAACAGTATACTTTTATATAGGATTAAAATTCAATTAGTACAATTTATTTTTTAGCACCATTTATTTATTTATTGCATTCCTGTTGCATTTTGTCCAATTTTGTTGTCGTCCGCGTCTTTCAAGGAAAAAAAATGCGTCTTTTTTTTCTTTTTCATTGAAATTTACGACAACAATACACGTTGTATTACAATGTTACATTTTTATTATGCACACATACATATTTATATATATAATAGAACAAATTGATTATAACTACTATATATATATATACATACAAGAGAAGGACCAGTTTATATAATAAGAAAGAATACAAGAACCAGTTTATATGATAAGAGAAGAACAATAAAAACAATACAACATGTCAAAAAGAAAGAATAGCTCAAGCGAATCATCATCATCATCAAATAAAAAACGACATGTAGATGATGATGCAATTTTAACAAATGCACGATATGAAGAATTATATAAATATTATTGTAAATCTTGGATTCAAACAAATGCTCCTTCTGGTGGCGGTATATTATTGAGACGCAGACATCAACCACCACGTATGAGTCTCATGAAACGTGTTTACAAAGAAATGATGAAAGCAGATAAGAAAAGAGATAAAACAGACGCAAAGAACATTTTATATCGCTTTGATAAATGGTATGAATCTGGTGCACAATATCCTTTACAACGCCCAAGGGATTGGTTTCAAAAGTTACTAACTGGAGTTGACAATGACAATGTTGATTGTGATGATGCAGTCAATGAAGTGATAAACTTAGCAGATGAACCAGACGAAAGTAACACCATTGATATGGAAACATGGGTTTTGGAGTGTATTATGTTGGATGTTGTAAAAGCAGAAGGAGGAGATGATGGAAGTAATAATCTTGCGATAAAGGGTGAAGTTGACGGTGATGGAGAGGATGAGGAACTTGGGGTGGAACATGATTCACCATTGTGGGAGAAATATTTCAAAGCATTGAAAGAATTTAAAGAGAAAAATGGTAAACATAAATGGCCATCAAAACTTTACAAACAAACAATTATATATGAAGATGGAAAAAAGGAGACAATTAACCTTGGTGAATGGTGTACTAGGCAAAGACAAGCAAAGAAAGGAAATGGTGATGGTAAATTAACAGAAAAACAAATACGTCGACTAAATAAAATTGGTTTTATATGGGATCCGGTTACATTTGTATGGGAGAAATATTTCAAAGCATTGAATCAATTTAAAGAGAAAAATGGTAAACATCAATCGCTATTACAAAATTACAAACATACAATTATATATGAAGATGGAAAAAAGGAGATAATTAAGCTTGGTGTGTGGTGTACTAATCGAAGACAAGTAAAAAAAGGAAATGGTCGTGGTAAATTAACAGAAAAACAAATACGCCGACTAAATACTATTGGTTTTATATGGGATCCGAATACATTTGTATGGGAGAAATATTTCAAAGCATTGAAAGAATTTAAAGAGAAAAATGGTAAACATAAATGGCCATCAAGAAATTACAAACATACAATTACATATGAAGATGGAAAAAAGGAGACAATTAATCTTGGTATATGGTGTAATAGGCAAAGACAAACAAAGAAAGGAAATGCTGATTATAAATTAACAGAAGAACAAATACGCCGACTAAATAGTATTGATTTTATATGGGAACCATCCGCTAGAGTAACGCAAAAGAGAAGATTATCAATTAGACTGTAAATTTTAAACTCTTACCCAAACTAATATAATTATACAGTGTATATGGTGCTATGTGACGGATTAGGAAGTATATATTCGCTGTAAACGTTGATAGAGATTAGTATTTCAAATATTTGCTTTCAATTTGTGACACGGCCTCTTTTGCATCGAGGCACTCGACTGAATCCGACTAAAATGTATATATAATATACAAAGTATATATTTTATATAACAATTAATAATGCCGGCGCAATTAAACCAACTATCATTATTTATTCTCTCCCTATTCTTTTTTTCCCTCTCCCTCTCTTCTTCTTTTCAATATATATCGACTACATATTATTGAAAAAAATAATATTACCATACATATTTTTACAATATATTGAAATGAATTTAAAATATAAATAATAAATGAACTAAGCCAAAATATACCAAATAATAAAAAAAATAAATAAAAAAACAATCCAAAATCAAAATTGACGACTATATTTTCATCCAATTCCAATTGAATACGTCCATTTGTTATATAATTTAAAATATGCTTTGTTGCTAGAAAAGATTGTGATTTCCAATATCCAAAAGTTAAATGTATTGGTAATCCATGAAACGAATGAATACCATCACATATAAACATTTCACATTGAAATTGATTGTTATTAATTTTATTATTCATAATATCATGTATATATACTGTATGTGAAATTAATGGATCTTGTCGACTACATGCTAAAAATAATGGGGGATAATTACGTATAACATTATCACCATTTTCATCTTCCCGTTGTAATAAATCACCGAGGGTTAATATACCATCAAAAAATTCTTTATCATTTGGATGTCGATACGAGTAAAAACAAAAATTTAAAATCGAAATTTGTGCTTTGAAAAAAAAATCGTTCAATAAAATTCATATGTTTCATTAATTCTTCATTTTCGGTTTTATTCAAATGATGCGTTTGATCTAATACACCATATATAGAAACTACATGATTAATCAATGGATAATCCCATACATTAATGTTGTTTTTGTGATAATAATTCACATCATAATCTACTAATGTTTGATTGAATTGATTTAATAATGTTTTATTATATATTAAAGCAGCTGCCATCGTCATTAAATTTCCACCAGCAGAATCTCCCAACAACGTCACACTTTCATGTCCAGTATGGCGTTTTACCCATGATATAGCACGTAACGTTGATATTAATGGCAGTGGAAATTTATTCTCAGGCGCTAATGGATAATCAATAATATAAACCGTATACCCAGCTCGAATAAATGGTGTTATTGATTGCATTAATAACTCTCGATTTACACATACCCAACCACCACCATGTGCATATATTAAAGGACCTTTATGTTCAACATTCGGTCCAGTTGGACTTATTATATCTAAGATTTCATCATCACGATTACCATATTTATAATTTCTATCGACTACAATATTTAAATGGCACGGTTGGCAATCGCACGCAACATATGACATGAATTTATTATTCATATAAAAATAAGCATAATACCAACATATATGATCAAAAAAAAATCGTAATGGATTTAATACAAAATATCTTGCTATAATATAATCCCACCCCATCTTATACCAAAAAAAATAAATAAATAAACTTATTATAAATACGTATATAAATGATGGAAAACAAATGTATAAATACTTGTTCTTCCTTAGCTCTCTAATTAATTAAGTATTGTATTCTATATATATATATATTTCACAACAAAAATTTCTCTTTTAAACATACACATTTACAGTCGTCTATAATTTGCTTTTATAAGAAGGTATATATATACATATATATATATATTTGAAATTTGATGCAATTAGTGTAGCAGGCGAATAGGCTGTAAAAACAAAGACCGTATCGATGAGATGGGCTTCATTTTCAAATTAGTTAAAGCCTTTTTATTATATAATAACGGCAAATAAATACTAAATTTAGAAAGACTTTTGATATCAACACAACAACAACATCTGTATTTATTTAATTTTTTTCCCCTGATGTATATATATTATTACAGTGATTGAATTGATATATACAAATATATTATATTACTACTCAATTTAAAAGTCGCTTATTTTATTGAACGATTATTTTTTCTCTGGTTTGTTAGATCATTTGCTAGACGTCTTTTTTTGTTTTTTTTTCCCAGCTTTTTAATTATTGCAATTTTTTGTACTAACCGGACAAACTGCTACACAGGGAAAAAAAAAACAATTAATATACTTGTACTACTTTATTTTCCCACCTTTTGAATATTTTAAGATATAATAACGAATGGCGTCGATTACAACAGCGAAAGTCTCTATATTAAAATGCAAATATTGTTTAGGACCACATATTAGGAAAAATTGTATCCATTTAACGTTAGAACATGATGCAGATAATTGTATGATATGCCAAGAAAAAAATAATAGATTCAAGAAGAAGAAGAATAAGAAGAGACAAATAAATGTACAAAAAGAATTCAAGAAAATTCTATGGAAACATATAGATTGGGATTCTGTATTTAAAGGTAATATAACAGCACCTAAAATGTTTATGAAATCTGCATTGATACGTAAAAATCTAATAATGAAATATACAAGCAAAGATAATATTAAAACATTCACAATAAATAATTTAAATGAAATAAAAGAAATTATTAATAATAATAATAATAATAATATAAATGCATGGATTATAAAACCACCTGAAAAAAGCAATGCTGTTGGTGTAAAAGCATTTAAAAATCCAGATGTAGATTTAGGTGAAATATATTTTCAAAAGGAAAACAATAATAATAAGAAGAAGAACAACAACAAGAAAAAAGCATCAACCGACGACAAAACAAGATTATATGTATTACAAGAATATATATCACCTTTATTATTAAATTGTTGTAATAATCGTAAATTTCATATACGTGCATTAGTATATTTTGTTGGTGATCTAAATATATATATATGTAAAGAAGCACGTGTATTAATTGCAACTAAACCATATTCTTCATCGCATTGGAATGATCAATATATTCATATAACAAACCAAAGTGTAAATAAAAAATGCAAATTGTACAATATAGAAAAACAAAACATAAGTTTAAAAGAATTAACTCGTAATAAGAAAGAACAAGACAAGAAGAATGATAATGATGATGGAAAATCCATCAATAATAATAATGAAAAAAATTCACTTTATCCATCCATATTTTCTCAAATGATTATATTGATTAAAGAGTTAGTCAATAATTTACAAGAAAATGCACCTAGAAAAACATTTTTTCCATTACGTAATACATATGAATTATTTGGTTTTGATTTTGCAGTTGATATCAATCATAATGTAAAGTTGATGGAAGTAAATCCAGATCCATCCATGGAATTATTTTCTAAATCAATTATTGGTAATGAGCAGGGTAAGAAACTTGCTTCTATTAATCCATTATCATGGATAAAACACGATGATAATGATGATGGAAAGAAAGATGTTGAAGAAATTATAATACAACAACAACAACAACAACAGGAAGATGAGAAGAACAAGATTCAAAAGAAGAAAGAGGAGGCGGCGGAGATGATTAAAAACATGTTTTTAAAAATATTTTAGACTAGATACGAACGATATATATACATGATATATAGGATAGCAGAATTTTCTGGCATCGAATTATTACATTCAAATTTGTACAAAAAAAATAAATTATTAATTTACAGAAATGACGAAAATAAACTAAATCATTTATAAAAATAGCATACACATAGCACCATACGACAATGGTTCGGGGATTATATAGTAACATTTTTATGCAACTACTACTCGTTATCCCATGTCTTTGAGTACCCCAGAGTACGGGATTCTTGTAAAAAACTTTGTTGTTTTTTTGATGGAATAGGAAGGAGGTGCTTTTTTTTGATGGCCGCCTCTGGATGGCTATAAATCACTGAGGAAGATTGTTAAATATATATATATATATCTATACGTATAAGACGATCTCCAATTTGATCGTCAGAATTAGTAGTAGTATACGATATATTCAACGGAAAATAGATTCGTTTGGTGCGTGTATATATATATATACAGAGATAGATTGTTGTGTATTCTTTTTTTTTATTCGTTTTTTATTCGTTTTTTTCCCCAACAAATATGGCATCATCCTCTAGAAAGGAAGCATTAAAATTTGAAAATGTGACACCCAAATTATCAGAATTTGCAATAAAAGCTATACGTCAGTTAAAGTTTAAATATATGACACCGGTACAAGCAGCAACCATACCCTTGTTTACCACAAACAAGGATGTCGCTGTAGAAGCTTGTACAGGTTCTGGTAAAACGCTTGCATATGTCATTCCATGCTTTGAAATATTGAGAAAACGTATTATGGATGAAGGACGTTTTAATAAAGGCGACGTTGCTGGTATGATGATAGCCCCAACAAGAGAGTTAGCACGTCAAATTTACAGTGTCTCTGAAGCGTTTTGTGATAAAACATTAGGATTAAATGTACTTTTAATGACAGGAGGGACCAATACAGAAAACACTACTAACAAAATATCAAAGCAAACCGGTAATGTATTAATTGGTACCCCAGGACGATTAAGTGAACTAGTTAGTGGCAAATATGAAGGTATATCTTTACGTTCGTTGGAAGTGTTAATTTTAGACGAAGCAGATTGTTTATTGGATATGGGTTTTGAGGAAAGTATATCTAATATCTTACATAAAATTCCAAAACAACGACGTACGGGGTTATTTTCAGCGACTCAAACAAAAAAATTACGATCATTAATTCGTGCTGGATTACGAAATCCAGTAGTTGTAGCTGTAAAAGTCCAAGAGTCGCAGCTACAGAAAACGCTACGAGAACATGAAAATAAAAATAATACCTCATCACATCAAACAACGCCAGTCAATTTGAAAAATTATCATATATATTGTAAAAGCAATGAAAAAATGTCTGTATTAATAGATTTTTTAAAATCACATCAAGATAAAAAAATTATTACGTTTTTTGCAACATGCGCATCAGTAGACTTTTTCGGCAAATTATTGAGCAAATTGTTGCCACTTGAAATGGCAGCATTGTCGCCATCATCATCATCGACGTCGTCGTCTTCTTCTTCCACCTCCTCCTCGTCAACGTCAATAACTAGTAGCGACCATAATAATAATAATACATATCCTGTAGTTTTACTTCATGGTAAAATGATACAAAAGAAAAGAAATGCTGTATATCAAAAATTTTTCCAAAGTAAATCTGGAGTACTTGTATGCACGGATGTTGCTGCTCGTGGTATTGATATACCAGATGTCGATTGGATCATACAATTTGATGCACCAAAAGATCCAGATTTCTTTGTTCATCGTGTAGGTAGAACCGCACGTGCTGGTAGAGTTGGTAATTCGTTAATGATTTTAAGAGAGCATGAGAAAGATTACATAGATTTATTATGTGCCCGCGGTGTACCAGTTGAAAATGCCATTGAGAGTCGTGGTGCAAATAACAATAGTATTGCAAAGGTTCCATCAAATGAAAAAACTACTGCAATATACCAATCAATAAAAAAATTTATCATGGAAGATAGAGATCTCCTAGAGAAAGGCACGCGTGCGTTTGTCTCTTTTGTTTGTGCATACAAAGAACATCAATGCTCTTATGTATTTAATATCGCCAAATTAAACTTTTTGAACTTAGCAAGTGCATTTGTATTATTACAAGTGCCTAAAATGCGTGAATTACGTACTGGGATAAAAAATTTTAAAGGAGAGCCAAAAGATGTAATAAAAGCCATTAAATTTAAAAACCCACTACGTGAAAAGCAACGGCAAGAAAAATTAGAAGCAATTAAGAAACAAAATGAGGAAGTTGCTATGGCTAGAAAACGTCTTGCAATGCAACGAGGTGGGAAGTATAATAAACGAAAGAATAATAATGGTAAAAATAATAAAAATGATAAAAAAAAGAATAAGAAGAAAAGGCGACATACATCATATCTTCAAAATTTTGCTGAAGCATGGGATGATTTTGGGACAGAGGAAAGATTAGCAAAAAAATTAAAAAAAGGTAAAATAACACAAAAGGAATATGATATAGCGACAGCTATTTATGAGAAAAAATCTTATGGGGATAATGATTTAAGTAGCGATGATGATAAGGATAGTGCAATTATACGCCAACATGAGAAAAGGAAACAGAAAGCAAAGAAAAGACATAAAAAAGCAAATCGACGCAAGTAGAAAGAGTGTGTGTACATATTAGTGTTGGTGGTGGTAGGTGCCAGGTGCCACAGTGTGTGGTGTGTGTAAATGTTTAAAAAAATTGTTTTAAATATTAAATTTAAATATATATATTAAATTTTATATTTATAATTCCCCATCGTATGATACTATCATATCATACACTCTCTGTGGATACACGCGACACTCTCATTTTTTACTGACCACCATGCTTCTTTCATGTTGCGTTCTTTCTTTTTTTACCCCTTTTTGGAATAGATGGGGTTAATGGATGAAAACATTCTTCATTCATCCATTGATCTTCTGATGCACTCTTTGGTGCTGCACCAATTTTTTCCATGACTTTCCAAATTTTCAAATAAGCATATCTAAATATGTCGATATTACACCCACCACGAATGATAGATAGATATACCGGGCCATTATAAACAGTAGTGCACTTAATTGTAAATGCGACATGAGTATCCGTTGTATCATATGTAGTATATACCGTAACAGAATATTCTACTAAATCATCTTTTGGATCTTGAACAATAACCGGCGAAAAACAACAATAATCAAATTTATTGCTTTTTTCTAATTCCGTATATACAACTTGGGCTAATGCTCCTGGGGAAAACAAGTGAGTTAATATTACATTCCCAACATTGATAAACTTATATGGATCGTCATAAGTCGTGTTAATGAGTCCATCTCTTACCATTAAATATGGTATATACGGAAAACTATCATATTGATACGATCTATTGATGGTTTGGCTATCTACGATTTGAAAAGACGTTTCCGTCGTTTTCTTTAACATTCTATTAATAACGGCATCATCCTGTAATACCATGACTAAATATTTTTCATTTACGTAATCATTTACCAACACCAAGCGAGCTTTTATATTTAATTTAATGGTCCCGTCTTTCATACGCAATGATACTAGGCAATTAAAATAACGATTAACGCTCTTGTTTATTTTTTTAATTTGGTTTATTTTCGTTTTGCTATTAACTTCGTTGACTTTTACATCATGTAGTATTTCCTTGTTGATAGCAATACTATCCTCTATCTTATTAAATATTAATAGATCTGACAATCCTAAATTTAACATTTCTTCTTCATCACTATAATTAAACATTTCTCGGAATGATCGAGAAGATGAAATAATTTCCGCAGCATCCATGTCGTCGACAGTTATCTCATCAGCATTTTCGTTATCACCATTATTCCCGAATCTATGCTTAAAGTATTTTTTGAGACTTAATACACATGTATTTTCATGATAAAACCCATCTTGGCAATTGAGCACACAATCATTCACGTATCTAACTTTCTGAGCTCTTGTCAAATAAAACGGCGTTCTTTCCGTGGATGATATCATCAATATATGATCTTTACCAAATTTACAAATTCTTGATTGTACAGACATAAGCATGCCACGTTTCGTACATAAAAACGATCGTTTAACTATCACTTGCCCATCAACAATGTCACCTAGCGACTCTACAAAGTCGAAATCTGACCCTATGATCACCCCAACAGAGTATCCAATCACGTCTCTTCGATGTGCAATCTCACATTGATCTAACAAGTCCTGATTCACACTAACAATTTTGTTGTTTTTTATAAGAACGCAGGAATACCCAGGAAACTTATCTGTAATTGATTCTGATCTAACAGTTTGTGAAACAAAATAATTATTTCTCAATGGGGTTATTTCGACACTATTGAAAAATGGTGTACGCTGTTCGTCCAACGTATAATTAGTTAAAGTACCTTTAAATGTCTTATTTTGGACCAATAGGGTTTCCATTAAATTACTGATTTTTGCCGTCTCTGTTAATGGACCTTGTATAGCACGTGTAGTTTTATTCACAATATCATTTTTGGAACCAATGTTAAATGTCCTGCACCAATGTACATTAGCATCTAACACAACTTTCCCACTCATTATGCACGTAGGTATTTCAGAATTAAAAGCCTTTCGCATAATCTTCTCCTCTGTATCGTAATGCGTTACATCTCGTAGCAGACTAACATGCGAAAAATTACTAACCTTCGTACTAGCTACTAAAAAACAATTATCATTTACTACATCAATTTTCAATTCATTTAATACAGGGCTACGCCGTTTCGTATAATTTATAAGATTACCCGTAAATGACATACCGTTTTTACATGCGTTCATTATTTTAACTAATGTTTTTTGTTCTGTTAATGAACCTTGAATTAATTTGAAAGTTTTACCTTTTACTTCATCTGCATTTGAAAAACCAAATGCATCCAACCACGACGTATTTGCACACTCAATTTGACCACGTTTATTCGATAAACACATTGGTATCGTGTTTCTATACAGTAGGGTGGTTGCTTCTTTAACGTTGATACCGTTATTCACTTTCCTATCTGAAAAGGTATTATTTTTATTATCTACATCCATAATATTATGCTTGTTATATATATACAATTAAAAAAAAAACGTTTACTGTTACTCTGTATATATATTAAACGTGTAATGATGAGATAATATAATATATATATATATATATATATATAAAACCACACCTACCTTGTTCTGTTTCTGTTATATACAAGTGACTTATTATGAAGATAAAACAACTTTAAATGATGAGATAATATAATATATATTAATATATATAATGTAAGTGAATGAATGCAAGTACTTTCCCCTCTTCATTAACTTTCTTTCTGTGTGGATAGATTCTTGTGTAGGTGTGGTTTATAAATATATAATGTAAATATATATATATTTTGATTAAAATAAATAATAAATTATTAGCATGGAAATACAATCATAATAGGATCCCGTAAAGGTTTAGTTGGAAATCTGAGAAAGAAGGTGCGTGCCTTGGCAGACTGACATTTAAATTTCAGGAATTTTTATCCTATAAAAATAATTATAAAATAATTAAATGAACATAGTAAATAATTATATATTATCGGATATTACTATTACTATTCCACTCTAAATAGCAGTTTGGTAATCGGTTAAAATCCATCGTTTTTTCCTGGCGTGGGGAAAAGTGCAAGTAGTGCCAGCCCGGCCAGATGCGACAGAGCTCTCTGGAGAGGACGGATTTTGTGGAGTTCCAGAGTTTCCTTGCTGAACAATTTCTAAATTTGAGGCAAGTGTCGAACTTTTTAAAAATTGTATACTAAAATAGGTCTATCAAATACAGAAATCCGCGATTTTGCTTTGGGCATATAAAATCATAATCCAGGCAATTCAGCAATCCAGACAATCCAGCAATCAGGCAATCTAAAAAATGCACCAAATCCGATGGATGATGTTGCAGGTTTGATGTACTCGGTCCCTACACTCATAAAATCGTCTCGTCTCCCCTTGCTACAGCCCAGAATTAATTGGTTTGATGTTAAGGTGGGCATTATAATATTCTTCTTTCTTCTATTATTTTTTAATTCTTTATTATAGAGTTGTTGACATTAAAGATGGCCATTTTAAATTTTCTATTTTTATTTTTTTTCAACTTTTTTTTTCCCACTAGTATCAAATAGCACTACATATATACGTTAAGGTATGTTATAGTGGTTCTTTCACTGAAAGTGTGTGTGTAATGCTATTTAGATATTAGAGGACTAAAAGTTGGAAAAAAAATTTAAAAATTAAAAAAAATAATAGCCATCTTTATGTGGATAACACTCTATTCTTCGATTCTATTTTTGCATATAAAAGCTATTAAATATATATATATATATGAGTGAGGGAGATGTAATATAATATATTCATATGTATATGTATATGTAAAAATATAAAAGAAGAAGATATAAATAAAACAACAAAATGAAATTCATGACACCGCTGCTCCTACTTGATTACCATAGGATTATTTTTTTCATCGTATTCATCGGTATCATTCATAGCATTTTTAATTATTATCCAGCATATGCACAAGTACCATCCTATGTCATTAATGTTAAAAATAGTAAAAGTCAATATGACTTGCCAACTACACCTCCTACAATATCTTCAGCAACTATCGGTGAAGGAGAAGGAGGGAATTATGTATTTTCATCAAACGGTGTGTTAATGACTGCTGCAAATGGAAGAAAATTTCGTTGTTATATGGAATCAATGTTAAAAGATTATGAAGGAGTAAAAGAAGTTACAATGAATGATCTTGTTAATGATTTAAATAAAAAAAAGAAAAAGAAAAAAAAACCAAGAAAAAAGAAGATGAAAACTATTAAAAAAAAGGTAAAAAGAATAGTGAAACGGAAAAAAATGATTCCAGCTGCACCACCACCATCATCGTCATCATCAGTATCACCAGATGAAGGTACTCTATCTTTTTATCGTTCATTGATGGAAAAAGAAAAACAAAATTGCGCACTATTACGTGCTGGTTATTGGACATATGAAGTTTGTCCTTTTAAATATGTAAGACAATATCACGTACCAATTGGTAAACGGCCACATCCAGATAAAAAAAAAAAACCTCCTGAAGGTCCTGCAACAACACCTCAAATATTGGAGCATGATCCACTTTTTAATCTGGGTCAATATGAAGAAAATAAAGATGAAATGGTTGGGAATATTTACACCCAATATTTTAAAGATGGTACAGATAAACGTCAATCAATTGTTTCATATCATTGTGATAGTACAACAATTACTGCTAATAGTAATAATAATAATAATCCATCAAATAATAATGGCAAAGTTTCAGTGGAAGAACCTACTCCATTGCATTATCATATAACATTCAAAACACCATTACTATGCAAAGCAAATATTGACAATGAAAAATTAAAATTATATGGTGATAATATGCAAGAAATTGAATACGAAGAAGAAATCGAAGTGGAAGAAGATGTACAAGTAGAAGTTGAAGGTGAATATGAAGAAGAAGAAGTGGAGGAACAAAATGAAAACGATACATCTAATACTGGATTAAGCAAACGTGGATTAAATGCATTAAAAGCATTAAATGGCGTCTGTTTACGTTATGTTGAATCGTGGTGGACATATGAACTTTGTGGTGGTGGAAAAATACGTCAATTTCATGTAGAAAAGAATAAAAAATCAAATAATCAAGATGATGCAATCACAATGGAATTTACATTAGGAATATTTGATAAAGATAAAAATAAAGCGATGGTAACTGATGGTACGGCACTTAAAAGAGCACATCCATTTTTTAAATTAAAACAATATTATGGAAAAGGTACAAGTTGTGATTTGACAAATGAACCACGTGCTGTTTTTGTTGAATACGAATGTTCAAATTCACAACATACTTATATAATGGGTATTACAGAGACATCTACTTGCACATATAAAATGTCTGTCGCTACACCATTATTATGTAAAATAAAAGAATTTGATTATTTGAAAAAGAAAAGTGCAAGTTATGAAAATATACGTTGTTTTCCAGCAGATGAATGAAATGTGTATATAATGATGGTTATATATGTATATTTCATACGACGTTCGTATATTATATATAAAAATAAAAAATGTGTAAAAATGTGATAAGAAGGGAGGATGGATAGTTGTCGTGGTGCATCTGTGCATTTGGTTTGAAGTTTGAAATATATAGTAAAAAGGGGGCAGCGGTGTGTGTGAACGGTGAACGGCGTATTAGTATGATATGATATGATACGAAAATTTGCAGTATATATTAACTCTGATCCAACGCGTTCAACGTTCGAACATGGTGGAAGGATAGAAACCTACACTTGTGCTTGTAGAGTATTAGTTTGCAGAGGTGCATTAGAGCTTTACTATAGTAGG
>LT649279.1:0-46739 GCA_900128395.1 Stramenopiles sp. TOSAG23-2 | reverse complement strand
TCTCTACATACCTCAGCAGACTCTTTCTTTCGAAAGAGTCTGACGACGCAGACTATGGTTAAAGCACTACCTGGTAAAGCAACTAAACACAACAACAACAACTTAAACTATTAATATTATTATACTGTGTAAATCCAACCCTGCTATGCAAAGACATACGTATAATATTAAAAAGATATAGAATTATATAGATAGATATAGAGACATATAAATTTGACTCTTTCTTTCGAAAGAGTCTGACGACGCAGACTATGGTTAAAGCACTACCTGGTAAAGCAACTAAACACAACAACAACAACTTAAACTATTAATATTATTATACTGTGTAAATCCAACCCTGCTATGCAAAGACATACGTATATAATATTAAAAAGATATAGAATTATATAGATAGATATAGAGACATATAAATTTAGGATATAATGATTTTTATATTATCAATAAAACAACTATGGCAACGCAACAAGGGGCAATATTGGTAACGGGTGGTTTAGGTTTTATTGGTTTGAACTTAGCGAAAAAAATATCCCAAGCAGAACATTTAATTTGTCGACCAATTGGTAATGCATTGACAAAACCTGCCAAAATAATATTAGTTGATCATCCAAGTGCAATAAAAAATGCAGTCGAATTAAATGCTTTAAATAATGAATTTGAACAATATAATGTAAGCCTTGACATCCAATATGGTGACGTCGCATCAAAAGATTTCATACAAAGCATCGTAACCTCGGAAAACAATGTAACAAGTATTTTTCATTTAGCATCTGTTATGTCAGGTCAAGGGGAACAAGATTTTGATTTAGCATTGCAAACAAATTTACAAGGAACTATGAACTTGTTAGAAGCAGCACGAGGAAATAAGAATCATACAACATTTATATTTTCATCTACCGGTGCTGTGTTTGGGCGTAATTCATTAATCAAAACATCTGGCAGCGAGGAAAATTTATTTTGCCCATCAGATGGTAGTAAATTTTTACCTGAAACTACATATGGAATGACAAAAGCATGTTGTGAAGCATTAATTAATGATTATAATCGGAAAGGATATTTAACAGGTCGTTCAGCACGCTTGCCAACAGTCATTGTACGCCCAGGTATTCCAAATGCTGCAACAACTAGTATATTTTCTGGAATCGTGCGTGAACCATTAAATGGTGAAACGTCAAATGTTCAAATACCTATGGATATGCCACACCCTGTTATATCTCATCGATCTGTAATTGATTCCTTGATAAAATTACATAATACAGAGGAAGAAACGTTTCGAAAACATGGTTTTGGTGTAGATAGAGCAGCAAATCTATTTGCAACTCCAGTAACATTAAAAGATTTATACGAACATGCATCAAATATTGCTACGAAAAATAATTTAAAATTTGGTAATGCTGAAATAAATATTGATGAAAACTTATCTACCATTGTCGGGTCCATGTTATCAGATGTTGAATGTGAAATTGCATCAGCGTTAGATTTGCCAGGTAAAAATATGACTGCAGAAGACATGGTGGATATTTATGCAGAAGATTTTTTAAATATAAAAAATGAAAACAAAAAAAAGGAAAAAGAAGAAATCGCGTTTATCGGTTTGGGAAATATGGGTATCGGAATGGTAGAAAATTTAATAAAAAATGATTTTGTCGTTCACGTTTATAATCGTACGTTGAAAAAAGCAACAGATTTAAAGGCAAAGTATCCTGAAAAAGCAGATACTATTAATGTATATGAAAGTGTACATGATTTGATGAAACATACGAGAAATGTCAATATAATATCAGTATGTTTATCAAACGAAGAAATATGCAGGGAAATTTTAATTGGAGATAATTCAAATTCTATTTTAAATAATTTAAAATCTAGAAGCGATGATGATGATAGGGATATTGTTGTTTTAGACCATTCAACATGTTCCTTAACATTATCAAAAGAATGCCATGATGCTTTCAATGATAATTTTTCAAACATAAATTTTCTGGACGCACCGATCTCAGGTGGCCCGGAAGGAGCTAATGCGGGCACATTGAGTATAATGTGCGGTGGTCATAAAGAAGCATTTGAACAAGTGAAACAACCATTACATGCAATGGGAAATCGTATTGTATTAATGGGAGGTGAAGGTGCTGGAACTGCTGCAAAATTAATTAATCAATTATTAGTTGGTATACATAGTCTTGCTGCTAATGAAGCGTTAGTTTTAGGCAAAGAATTAGGTCTTGATGATTTAAATTTATTAAATGATTTAATTAAAGATTCATGGGGTTATAGTAAAATTTTTGAACGTTGTCTTGGTGTTATTAATGATGTCGATTATGATTTTTATTCAAGTAAATTGGAAAATAGCGGGGCACCATTGAAAAATTTGTATAAAGATTTACGTATAATATTAAATGAAGCAAGGGAAAATAAAATTGATTTAAAAATTACGGAAAAAGTAGGGGAGATATATGATCATGTTGAAAATGATTTAGGTTTTGGAAATGGCGACATGGCCTTAGTTGGTAGATTATATGGTAAAACAGATGAAGAAGCAACGTAATAAATATGGATGATATTGTATTATGGGGCAGTGAATTTAGTCGTACCTTTCGTTAAATCGCCTGGGAAAGATTAAAATTTTGCGAAAGGAGAGTATTTTATTGAATTTATCTAGAAAGAGTTCTTAAATAATACGACGAACTGTTCATTTTGTAGCTTTAAGCTACTATGGATGTATTACTGAAATAATTTTAATTTTGTCTACATATAATTTCAATAATTAATAATCATCAACCAAAAAAAAAACCACTCCAGCACTCCTTGCACTCCAGCACTCCCACAGCACTCCAGCACTCCAGCACTCCTCAAAAAAAAAACCCATCATTGCTCCATTCTACCTGGTAAATACCATCATTGTTGTCATGTGACATAATAAATTGCAGCACAACACAATAATTCAAATTATTATTACACAACTTGTATTATTTATTGATTTTATAAGAAATCTATAGATCTAAACAAATAGAGTAAAAGAGAATTAAACAATTGTTACATAATAAATGCATTTAAGTTTCAACGTAAATCGCCACAATTTATGCAGACAATATAAAACAATGATACAACGTAAACATATACGACATATTTTCCTCTTCTTCGCATTATTTCTTGTTACCTCGTGTCAAAGTGCAAGTATTAAGTGTTCAGCATGTAAAGTTGTAGCAAAGAAAATTTATAAATATGCAGAAAATAAAACAAGTTTAAACAGCACAATTACTGCATTGCAAGAAGCTTGTAATAGTAAATTTCAAAAACATAATGTAGAAAAAAAAATATGTGATTTTATTGTAAAAGGTATGGTCAAAGTGTTTCCTTTAGCAATCAAAGAATTCAATTCGCTAGCATGGGATTCAAGCAACTTATGTAATATTGCTGGTGCATGTAAAGTAAAGTGTTGCCTTACTAAATTAACACCTGAGCAAGTACATATTTCTTTAACAAAAGATTTGTCAGAAATGGCTGTGATGTGGACAACGTTGGAAGATACGAAATTGCATCAAGTACAATATGGATTAGATGAAAATATTTTGAATTTTACTAGTACCGGTGGTTTTAGTACTAGTTATGATCATTTTGGTTGGCAAGGAAATTTTCATGTTTGCAAAATGAAGAACCTACAGCCAGCGACACGTTATTTTTATCGAGTAGGAGATGGTACACATTGGTCCAAAATATATTCGTTTAAAACCTTTCATGTAGACATAGGTAATAGTAATTTGCATCCTTTACGAATAGGTAGTATTGGTGACATGGGCTATGCATCGAATTCTGATAATACAATTAATAGCTTAAGCAAATTAATTGATAATGATGAACTTGATATGATAATACATAATGGTGATATAAGTTACGCTGATGGTGAGTTTGAACACTGGGATGTTTTTATGAGAAAGGTGGAGAAAATTGCAAGTCGAGTTCCATACCAAGTAACACCTGGTAATCATGAGATGTGGTTTAATTTCAGTGCATATATAAATAGATTTTATATGCCTGATGAAAGATCTCATCAAAATTTATATTATAGTTTTCAAGTAAGCAATATTCAATTTATTGCGATGGATACGGAGACATGGTATGATCGAGCAAGAATTTCAAAAACACAAGCAAAATGGATTGAAAACGAGTTGGTAACAGCTGCAGCCAATGATGTAAATAAACTACGCTGGAAAATTGCATATGGCCATCGACCATTATATTGTTCAAACCATGGTGGGCAAGATATTCCACATGGAAATAAAGTGTTACGGGATGCGATTGAAGATGTTTTATATACAAATAAAGTTGATTTAGTAATACAAGCACATGAGCATGATTATGAGCGCAGCCTCCCAGTTTATAAAACAAATGTTCAATCAATGAATTACACTAACTGTCCAGCGCCTGTATATGTTGTTAATGGAGCTGCAGGGAACAGGGAAAAGAATTCAAAACCACCTGGTGGACCAAGTTATTGGCCAAAAGGTTTGAATCGTACTAATTTTGTTAGTTTTGGATATATAAAAATCAATCCAAATAATGTTACATGGAAACAAATTTTATCTGCAAACGAAGAAATTTTAGATCAGTTTGTAATTGTGAAAGAATAGTGTTTTTTCTTTTACGAAATCAATCCAAATAATGTTACATGGAAACAAATTTTATCTGCAAACGAAGAAATTTTAGATCAGTTTGTAATTGTGAAAGAATAGTGTTTTTTCTTTTACGCAGTGCATATATATATATTATAATGTACATTTGATACGATAAGATATGATATGATATACGAGTACCATCCATCATTTTATTGATTATTTGCGGGTAATGATGTTATACCGCGCACATTATTACACCGCGCACGATATAAGAGTTGTGTGTGGTGTGAAACTTAAAAATATTTTTTTTTATTTAATTTTAATATAAAATTATATTGAGACACATTTTGTGAGATAGGATATATTAATATTTTGGCTCTCAGTCACTCTGTATTCTTTTGAGAGTAGGAATTGTCATGGGTAGGAATAAAAAATTAAAATACGCGCGTACATTTAACGTGCATTAGAGCTTCACTATAGTAGGATTACAGAATGTTTATTCTCGAGATTGAGTATTGAGCATATTATATTTTCCATGAGAAGTAAAACTATTATTAACTTAAGATTTTAACCAATATATATCATATATGTATACGGGTTCGTAAAATATAATGTTTCGGGATATATTTATATATATCATAACACCTACAATTTCTCTCAACAAACTTTTTTAAAATTAACAACAGTGCACATATCTCCCCCGCTTTTCACATTTTACTTCTAGGTGTATTTATATTCATCGTTCCAATACCACCATTTAGTCGATCCAACCATTGATCAAAAACTCGTGTTCCAGTAATGGGATCTTGGCCTGGGCCACGCTTTGTTTTCAATTCATTTCCAACTCCTCTCCATCCTTGATATGGAGTTACGCTATTTTGACGATGTACATTTAATCTTTGTCGCAATTGCTCCACAATTTCTGGATGATCCTTTGACAAATCCGTTGTTTCCGTGGGATCTTTTTCCAAATCAAATAACCATAAATTCTTTAAATATTTTGGTATCCATTCCTTTGCTTTCGCCCTTGCCAAGACGAGTTGTTCAGGATCTGTGACTGCACCTGATATTCCATGCTCTTCTCGTAATCTGGCAATAACATCATGGCCACCATCACTAACTTTAAACAAACCATTATAATCAGTAACATCTCTACCAATTACGTATGGCACTGGCCAAGCACCATCTGGATTTGGCCCATACCAATGCGAACGCCCAGGAAAACCATCTATTAACTTCCATTTACCAACACGAATTGCCCCTATATTGCGCCCTTTAATATGACCATTGTTTAACAAGAGACCAAGTTCTTTTGGGCCATCAGGATCCAATTGAAAAACAACCTCTTTTCGAGGCGATGGAACAGCAGGATCAACCATTGCATCCCAGACATTCAATCCATCTAAATTATCCAACGATTTGTCATAATATGTTGGTAAACATCCTGCTAAATGGCAAAGCGTAGGCATAATATCGACGACAGAAAATATTTTATTATTGGAGGTACCTTTTAAATGAGATGGCAATCTTCCGCCAGCAACAATTCCAGGTACTTTTACGCCCCCTTCAAAAGCGGAAACTTTAGAGCCTCTGTATGGGTGATTACTCGCCCCTGCATCGACACTTGCTCCATTATCGCTGAAAAAAATGAATAATGTATCTTTCCACATATCTTTACTTTTAAACGCATCGACAACTCTTCCAACAGCGTCATCAATGGCGCTCATCATCCCAGCACTCGTCCTACGTTTTGGAAATTTCCCAATATCTTTTATGTGCGAATTACGATCTATTTGAAACTGTGGTGCTTGCACGGGCCAATGAATGGCTTGAAATGCTAATTCAAGAAACAATGGCGCGTCATTATGTGGATGGGCTTGTACTATCTCCACACTACGCTGGGCAAATAAATCCGTCGAATATGACCCGTTGCGATCTAATACATGCCGTTTAACTTTCCCTTCGTTATATTCTTCATGAAAATCAATAGCACCACCCATCGCAATCCCATCCCCGTAACTTCCATCGTCTTGGTGATCTTCTGCTGTATGGTCGAAATGATCCCCGTGGGCTAAATATTTGCCATAATAAGTATCAAACCCTCGAGCTGTAGGCGTATATCCATTGGAACAAAACCCTAAATGCCATTTGCCAACCATATGCGTTCTATACCCGACTTGTTTTAATCGCTGTGGTAAAAATACTTCCTCCAATGGTATACCTTGTGGTGTCCATGGTTGTATCACACTACTTTGTCCACCCCAACGATGTGGCCATCTAGAAGTCATTAAAGCTCCACGTGTTGGAGAACATAGTGGTGTGACATAAAAAGTATTTAACTTTAACCCTTCTACTTCAGACAGTTGATCCAATCGAGGCGTTGTTGGCTTTGACTCCGTCAAACCGTTAAATGCACCTAAATCATTATAACCTTGATCATCCGAGACAACTAAAAATATATGAGGCTGTGAACGTTTCGATGAATCAGTCGAACTATTTGTACTTTGTCTATTTAATAATGATGATGCTCCAGTTGGTAATATCTCAATATTACTACGTTGAAATATTGCATTCCTAACATTTGATTGTCCATTAACCGTGTTACATATTATTGATAGCAATAATAAGTGCAATACTGCAAGAATAACTTTTTCCATTGTTTTATTGTAATCTGTAACCAGGTATATCCTTTGTTTGTCTCGTCATCTATAAAGCTCTTGTATTTTATTTATTATAATAAATCTTTTCTGTTTGAATGATTGAATTGGTGTATAATACTCCTCCTCTTCTCTACCTATTTTTATTTAATATTATTATTTTGATAGGAAATATTTTAGCAGATTGAATACGTACAAGCCTAAGGCAAGTATAGATATCAACAAATATAATAAATACATGTATTTTTTTGCAATGTGGTGACCTCACCCATCATCCAGACTTTACCAAAGTAAAAATATAACACTTACATACCCTATTAAACACACAAATAGTCGAAAAAGGAAATAATAGATTTGTAGACAACATAAATAAATAGAAATGTAACAGTTACTCTACTATATAAATTATATTCATCTCTTTACCCGTTAAACTTAATAAAAACAGAATTATTAAAATAAATTTTCGTTTCTATATAAAAAAAAAGTAAAGATCAATTTAACAAAATCTTCTTTACAAATTACGACTATACTACATTTGCAATTCAATTGAAAAATAAAAAAAAACACAAGACGAAAACGTAAATATATATATATGGAACGCATAATATATTTGTCAGTAGCATTGTCTATTATCTTATGGTTTGTAATTACAATTATTCGTATGGATTCAAGATATAATTTAAACAATGCTTTAGATGTGATTTTTAACGTCACAGTAGTAGTAATCGTAACAAGTTTACCTGAAAAGAATAGAGAAAAATATCTTTTTCAACCGTTCAATTTATTGATATATATATTTTCGCTAGTAATATCAGCTTTCGTATTTCCATATATAGGAGTTCTTTTAGGCCACAATGATAAAAACTTTTATATGCAGTATCGAAATAAAGAAGACTTTGATGAACTTTTTGTTGAATTTGTAGTTATATTTGGCTTTTTCGGAGTAACATTTATAAGCAACGCAAGGTGTCAACAACATAATTTAAAAGGACTTCAATATATGAGAGTATATGGATTCATAATAGCTATTTGTATCATCTTGTGCGTCATAACAATTACATTAAATAGCAACGAGAAAAAACTTCATATACACCATTATGTCGTAGGTTTTGCTTTTGCAGTTTGTAATGTATCAAATCATCCATTATCTATTCTAGTATTAGGCAGTGCAATGGGTGTAATGGTTGAAGGTCTAACGATGCATGGTGTATTTCCAACTATTTACACACCTTCTAATTGTGGAAAAATTCAAAATAGATATGGTAAAGTATATATATATAAACACTTTTGTTGTAGTTTGCAAGAAAGAGGTCATGTGCAAATTTGCACTGTAGATAATAAACCATTAAGTGGAATCAATTGCACTTCATCGTATCATTAATGTGTATAGAGAGGAAGAGGAGGTAAGAGGGAGAAAAGCTTGCAGGAAACTCTCTATGAGATTTTGATGTGTGTGGTCGCAAAAAAAATACGGTATAGCTATAAAAGATGCATGCATTTGTGCATTTCTTCTCTGTCTGCCCCGCCGCCTTATGCCCACAGTATATTATATTAATAATTATAATAGGCAAGCAGCATTATAATAGCAAGCATTTGCTATATAATATATATTACAGGTATTATTATTGTGCCATATTAATATTAATTCTATACATCGAAGTATATTGTAATTAATATTTTATGAATTATAATTTTTGCAACAATATATATATGCTGACAAATAAAAGAAAGTAGTATATAGATATATTAATAATAAAAGAAGAAGATAAAATAAAGATGTCGTTAAACCATATTGTCATGAACGAAGCTTCACCGTTGGAAGCAAAGGTAGCACCATTTACTGCAAGTTTAGCAATAAATCAAGGAGATGTATTGGTGCATATTGCTAAATTTGTTTTAACATCTAACACAGTCACTTACGCATTGTTAGGCAGAGTTTCCTTAAAAACATTTGTGCATTATCCGACTGGGGATGCTAATTTTGCATCCTCTCCTGCCTGGGGGGTTGGAATTGTGGTAGCATCTCGCTCACCACATGTACAAGTTGGACAAAGAATACATGGATATTTTCCGATGCGTAAATATTGTGTTCTAACACCATCAAAAATTAAACGAGGAGCATTTGAAGATACTGCACCACACCGGTCAAAGTTAATAAATGCATATAGAAATTATCGTTTAAGTGAACCTTTGGATGTCTCAAAAGTCGACCATGAAGACATGATGACTGCAGATGGATTATTGTTTGGTACTGGTTGGTCAGCAACGATGCAAGCAGTTAGTAAAGGGGCAACTTCAATTGTTTTCACATCAGCTTCTAGTAGAACTTCGTTGACTGGAGCATTTGCTGCAAAATTTCATAATTTTAATATGAAACGAATTGGTATTACAAGTAGTCGTAATGTACAATTTGTCAAAGATACAGGTATATACGATGTTGTTGTGACGTATGATACAATTTCTTCATTGAGTAATAATGGTAAATTTGCTATTTATGATATGGCAGGAAATTCAAAAGTCAATTCGGATTTAAGAAAAACACTTGGCTCCTCAATCATCGATTTTGGAAGTGTGGGAAAAACAAATGTAGGTTTTGGTGGTAAATTGTTTAGTACTGATAATCCTGATGTTTTAAAGAAAGAATTGAAACAATATGGAGGAGCCCCTCCAGCTCCATTTTTAATTTTTGTTGCAATGGCAAATGCACAAAAAGAACATGGGCCAGCAAAAGTTGGAAAAATGTTAAGTGAAGCTCAAGCTGCATATGCCAATTGGAAATTGCCAACCTTCAATCCTGAAAGGGCATATGGTGCAGAAGCTACATTGAAAATATGGGATAAGACTGTGAAAAATGAATGCGAACCTGGTGTTACATATGTTTGTAGTTTATGGCCAGATATGGAAAGTTCCGAGCTAATTTTAAGTAGTGCAAAGATGTAATTTTTTGTGTGTGACATGCTGTGAGAAGAGAGGCTTAATGGTGTGTTGTAATTCGTATTTTAAATATATATATATTATATGTCATAAAAAAAAATATCATCCGAAGTAGAAGATATTTTTTATAAAAATGGTCTTTTATACATTTGATAGAAATATTAGTATACAAATATATATACTTAATATTTTTTTTGACGAATCGGGATGTGAGGAGTGAAGGAGCCACATTACAATTTCATCTTTGAAAGAGGGGACATATGCACATATATTATTAGATATATCTTTGATTAAAAAATTGAAACAAATAAAAGAAGATCTAAATACGTAACATATATAAATTATAAATTGCAAAGAGAAACAAAGATAGGATGAATCGTTTTACTCTATTATTAACAGCAATATTATTCATAATTAGCAGCAATGGTCTTGCTGCTATAGGTGATGTGCGTAAATCTTCGAAGCCTAAATGGTTAATTGCTGCATATGACATTGCATTAAAAATAATCAATAAAGTTAATCCTTTATATGCTGGTGATGGCGAGTACTTAGTCGTTCAATTTAGCTACATGAATAGTAGTGAAAATTATTTTAAGAAGCATGTTGATGAAAATGATATTGATGTACAATATGTCTTCACATTAGGAGATGGAAATTGCTCTACAATAATTTATGATGACGATAATGGAAAACAATACAATTGTATGTACAAGGAACAAATTTTATGCTTTGATGGTAGAATGCCACATATGGTAGACACGAGCAATTTGAATGGTGATCGTTTTGCTGTTGTTTATTATAAAGTAAGCGATCCTCGTTACAAAGCACCAGCAAAAATTCAAAACAAACCAGTATTTGTATCAGGTCCCCGTGTTGCATTTGTTTAAAAAGGAGAGAGAGAGAGAAGCTCTAGAGAGTAAAATATACGAAGTTTGTATATATTTACGTCCTTCTCTATTAATAAATACACACTTTTATATTATTTTGACTCCAGGATCGAAAGAATCCAGGGAACTTGCTGCCTCGAATTGGGTTAAAAACACATGTCGAGACATTCAAACAGCTTATATATTAAGACGTGCGCCCCTATACTAATCGTTAAATGCATTATAAATGTGCATGTTTGGCGAGGTTTACAATTAAATTATACGAAGTTCGTACCCTTGGTACGAGTTCATACAATTTATCCCCGCCCTCTTCATATTTTTCATCAACAGAAGGTTGATAACATCTATTGACCTCATCGGTAATTTCTGGTTACAGGAGTTATTTTGACACATTTTGTGAGATTAGATTTATTAAATGTTGGCTCAGTCACACTGTATTCTTTTGAGAGTTAGGAATTGTCATCATGAGTATTAGGAAATAAAACATTAAAAATACGCGTGTACATTTTTAATTATTCTGTATTGTTTTTTACTAAAAAATAAAAACAAAATCAAAACCAAGATCAAACACCTAACATTTTCAAACCCAAATCATTTATTTGTTCTTTTTCTATTATTGTTTCTTGAAATAACCTTCCTTCTTGTTCTTTCATCCAAAAATCAACTTGTGGCAATCCTTTTTCAAATCGTTGTAATTGTTCTTTTGCATATAAAGTATTCTTATCAACATGTGGTAAAAATCCACCATAAATACATCGCCGAGTTTTATTTGAATTGTTCTTAAAAGAATTTGCATGTGGTAAACGCTGATCCCAAAATAATGCAGCTCCTGCTGGAATTGGTATATGTTGATATTGTTCCAAAATTTTTGGATCACGCATTGGTGTAAAATCACCAACACAAATAATTTTATCTTTCTTCGTACTACTGTTATCAACTGGTTTTAACATTTTGTTTTCATAATAAGTTTTGAACTGTTTATGAAATTTTGGTACACACTCAAAACCACCTTCATTTTTATTCATAGTAGATGTTAAAGAGAGCAAACATTGTATTGGTCGCCATCTTGGAAATTGTTTTCCTCCACCACCATTTATATCTTTTGGACAACAATCCATGTGAGGCGCTAAACCACGTTGAAATTGTTTATCGTTGGAATCATCAGATGATTGTACAATATCATCTGGAAAACGACAACCAATCCGATCGATATGTATGAAAGCTTTGTTTTTATTTTTTATTTTATATGGATGTGACCATATTTCGCTTGTACAATCATCGATAATACTAGAACTAGCATAACTTCCATATGTGCCTTGCAATAATTTTAAATATGCAAGATAATATAATTGATTATTTAATGTTAAATCAATTTTCCATTTAGGATAGAATAAATCTAATATGCCACCAGCCCCATGTGTCGATGAAAGTTTACGAGCATTTTTAGCAGTTGCTACTAAATTATTTTTTATATCTATGCCATATTTCAATAACATTTTATCATATTCATTTAAAGCATGATCAATTTGTGATGGCGAGAGTATGTTTGGTATGACTACATATCCATATTCTTTAAAAAAAGTAAGATAATCATCAAAACGAGAAAGTAATAATGGTTTTTCTACATTCGGCTGCTTCTTTATTGTGTTTGTTAATGATAAATCAATGCTATATTTGACAAGCGTAAATTCTTTTAAACCCAAACCTAATGTTTTACGTGATATTTCTTGAAAACCATGCTTTATATATAATTTACGAGCTGATTTCATCCCCGCTATTGTATCCAAATGGACTTTTAAATAACCCATTGATAAACTATGATTTAATGCTGTTCGCAAAAGTCGTGTTCCAATACCTTTTGAGCGGTATTGATTAGATACACACATGTGTTTTAAAACTGCAATATTATTTGATTGTGCACTGTTCACATTTTTGTCGGACACTTTATAAGAAGATTTTTCAATTGCAACCATACCAATAATAGCACCTTTTTCATTATGTGCTACTAGAAAGATACCCTTATGTACAATACTATGTTTTTTTTTCAACTCTTCCAAGTTTCCAAATTCATTTTTCAATTGTCCATGTATAAATTTATCAACTGCTGGATGGCGTTTATTCGTTTTTATGTCAATAATTATTTGCATAGATTTAGAAAATAAACGTTGTAACATTTTCAATAATTCCAATTTTTTATTTTCATACTTCATTATGTATATTTCTACATCGACAATATGTATTTTATCTATTTTGGAATCGTTTATATTTGTAACTTTTGCTCCGGTCAAAGACAACATTTCTTTATTATTTTTCTTCTTATTTTTCAAAATAGACATTGCTTTTTGTATCCTTTGTTTCCTCCATTCCTCAAATGTTAATGCTAATCTATTTTTACTTTTACCAACCTTGATAATTGCATCACTAGCAAAGCCTAAAAAAAATGCCAGGCAACTACGTGTATTGCTTTTACTTGTCTTTGGATTACGAATGACACGATGTAATGTTGATTTTAATAACCCACCACTCATATCAGATAGACAATCACCAATATTGACTACAAACTTTGGTCCAGATTTGCTAGAATAATTTTGATTATCATTATTATCGTTGTTCACAATCACATCTTGCCATATACCATTTGAATCTTGGCGTTGTAATATTGCACTATCACCATCATATATCAAAATAGTCAACACACTAACATCTGTATGGGGAGCAACTAGTATTTTTTCATTTATTTCATCATTAGATTTATTACTAATCGTTTCAAGTTTATATCCCAACAATGTCAAAATGGATGATTTTGGTTTTATATTATTTGCATTTTGTATATCCTTTGCAATTGATTGGTCAGGTAAACATTTACAAATGGCATTTAATACAATATCTGATATTGTAGAGATCATATTATAATATTCAATCACATTCGTTTTAAAATCATTGGCAATGTTATTATTTAATTTATTTGTCCACATTTTATTGCTTGGCCAAATATTTGGTTGGAACAATACAGATAGCTTGTTGTTATAGGCTTGTGTATCAGAATCGTTTGGAGGACCAATTCTAAATTTTCGTACACTATCGTTTGGTCCTTTACTACCAATTAAAGATGCAAAATTTTCAGTCAATGATGGACTATAACCACGTCTTGCATAATCTTTCGCGAGCGTACTTCTTCGTACATATTCAGGTGCAAGAAAAAAATCTTTGCATGATTTCAGTGCATTGTAATAGCTTTCTATAGATGCCCGTGTCCCAGTTACGATTGCAAAACCATCCTTTCCAAACGCATCCAATAAATTTTCACTGGTCTGTTTTTGATTATTTTTTTGATCACTACTAAGAAACGCCTTTAAATTAATTATTTTTGTTGGTGCTTTACATTTTATATTTGATGTAAATATTTCCATTTTCTCTACACTATGTTTCTCGTTACTACAGTCAATATTAGTTCTCATTGTTGATGGTGGTATAAATGGAAATGATCTTTCTTTCTTTTTTTTTAATATTTGTATATCTTCCTCACGTATCGGTAATCGATGCCATAATAATTTTTTACATCCAGCAATCTTTATAGTGCCATCATACAATTGATATAATGTTGTACCCATCGTCACTTCATGCAATGCTTCAATACTTGTGTCTGCTACAATTGTTTTAAAACATTTTTCATATAATTCTGTTTGGATAAAAAATGCATTATAAATTGTCGTTTCAATTAATGTATATTTTTTTGGTTTGACATAATCATAAAAAGCACGAAGGGAAGATCCATGTCTTATTTCATCGCTATGTGGTTGTACATATACAATATTGTCAGGCATAGTAGGATTAAACTCAATGACAATCAATTTTGGCCGAATATTGCTATTCTCAAGCACATCTACTAATACCCAGTAATCAGCACCATCAATATCTATGCTTAAAAAATCTAAATTGGTTGGTAGAGTCGGCGCGTGTTTTTTAATGATATTAACAAGGGATGAATCAGAATTTTTCTCACAAGATACGGTATAATTCAATATGATATTATTTGTCTTGTTTTCATATAATTTTTTCAATGATTTACAGCGATCAACATCAGCTTCAATTAAGACGCCCGACCATTTTGATTTCAACGTTGTTGAATTTAATAACATATATGTATTAGATAAATGCTTTCCATCCCATGCCCCAACGTCCACACACCATCTTTGAATTGTATTATTACTATTATTATTATTATTTCTTTCATCCTCATCTAAGATGGTAAATATTTTTTCTAAAATACCATCTTCCCCTCCTTGTGAATAATCATTGCGTGCGTATTGAATCAAGCCATCCCTTGACCGCAACGTTTTCGCTTTTCGTTCTTTAATTATTGGAGTCGTCATGTTGTTTTATTTACCTCGTTTCTTATTGTTTTTCCTTTTGTTTTTTTGTTTTGTGCAACGTGTGGTGTGATTCTACTACAAATAAATGTAATATACAGTAGTATATGTAATAATTAAATGAATATTCAATCTTATTTATTTAATCTATTTATTATTACCACCAGTCTGGCTTTCCAGGCTTTCCTGGCGGCTGGCAGTCGCCGTCCAGGCAGTAGGCAGTAGATTCTAATTAGTGGTAATCCTGCCAATCCAGCAATATCATAGCTGTGGTACGAGGAAGCTGTGGCATAAAAAATTGTTCTATCATTATTCAATATCATGCTATACCTATGTCCTATGTTACATTATTAATAATGTAAGTCTATGTCCTACTGTCCTGGTGGTACTGTATACGTGTATGTTGTACTAGTCGTCTAGTACTGTATGCAGAGTATGCTGGTATGCCAGGTAGTCTATATACTGTACTGTATATGCACGTGGTATGTCTAACTTGGTAACTTGGTTCGGTACGTTTTTTATATATATACCAGTAGTCGGAACACACATATATCAATATGCATATATTTTAACTGCACTGCAGCTGCAGGTAAAAACAAAACGGAATTAAAGAAAATAACAAAGTAAAATATTGATTAAAAAAGAAACCACTATATATACAACCATACAGAATATGAGTTCAAAAAATGACGTTCCAGACTTCACTGGTCAATGGTTATGTTGTCGTCAGGAGGATATGGATAAATTATTGGAAATTAATACAAGCGGAGTAAAAGGTTGGGTGGCTAAAAATGCTGCCTGGGCCACAGGTTATGGCGTTGGAAAAACAACAATATCCATTGATCAAGATGGTGATAATTTCACTGTTCTTACAAATGGATTATCCGGTGAACGTACCAACGAATTTGAAGTTGGTGTGACAAAGCAACTGGAAGATGCAAGAGTTGAAGGACTCGTTGATGTTAATATACAATGGATAGGTAAGTTATATTTATTTCATAAAACTGTCCTACAAAACTTATTTCTAACAAGATATTCATCATATATATATATATAATAGACATTGAAGGCACCAAAGGGATTAAGCTCGTTTCATCAGGGAAAGGTAGGGAATTGATTGATATTCGTTACATTAATGATGATGGTGAATTAGTGCAAATTCAAGAAAGTCAAGGTGTAAAAGCTACGCGTTGGTTTTCAAAAAATAATAAGAAATAAATGTATGATAGCTCACAACGGAAATTTTTTTTGACACATATCATATCATATCATATGCGTATTGATACAACAACATAATAAAATATATATATGAATTATCCCACCAAAATATACTCATATACGAAGTTCGTATATACGAAGTATATATACTAGATATATCATATGATAATGAGATATGACAGATTTATCCATAGTGTTTATATAAATATTTTCTAATTTATTATTCGTATCAGTATGATATATTTTGATATGATATTTAATAAATTATTTATTTAAATAAAAAATACTAAAAAAATGATATGGTTAAAATCTACGTAAGTGTTATAAATAATTTTAAACTTTCTCGTGTTAAGTAATATGCTCAATAGTCAATCGTTTTACTAAAATATAAAGTAAATGTACGCGTAATATATATACGTATAGATATATTACGAAGTACGTATATAATTTTAATTAATGCATCACATATATTAATGATATAGCTTATTTTTTAATTTACTCACATGATAATTCCTCATACATACACTCTCCAGAAAGAATACAATAACTGAGACAATAATTCGTATAAAATAATTACATGCATATTTTTAAATACTATAATATGATACAATATTTTAATAATTGTTTTTTAAATTATAAATAAGAGAATTATTAATATATATATTTTGTTTTTTACTTCTTCTTCTTTTGTTGGGTTTTCTTTTTACTAGTTGTTTTCTTTGTTGCTGTTGCAGTACTACTACTGTCATCATCATCATTTGTCATCGACGCCGTAGGAATTTTTACTTGTTTCTTGCCTAATAAAGCTCTTCTTGCTTTGTCCGCCTCTTTCGCTTTTTGGCGTCTTTCTAACACAGCTCTTCGTTTCTTTTCCTTTTCACGCGCAATTGCTTGTGCACTTTTCATTTTAGCTCTTTTATTTGCTTTTGAACTATTTTTTTTACTTCGTTTCCGTGCTTCCTCGATTGCAATTTTAGGTTTTTCACCTTTCTTTAAGCGAGCATTTAAACTAGTTGCTTTTGTTGATGCCTTTGCACCACTACCATCACCTACTTTCACTTCCCATACCATTCCCTTTTTAGCTTTTCTAATTCTTTCTGCCTCTGCTACCTCTGCAATTTCCTCTTCTTTCGTTTTCCATTTCCCAGTATCGCCATCCTCATTATTTTGACTATTACTCATACGTTGATTAAGATTTTGTGCACGAGGAACAGTAACTGTAGCAGTTGCATTTGTATCCTCAACAACATTTAATTCTCGTGTAATTTCAACTTTTGTCATTTCATCTAATTCTCGCAATACATCGTTTGCTTCATCCAATGCAGATTTGAAATTTTGATCATCTTGATCTAACATTGCTTGTACACCATCTCCTAATGTCACATTATCACCACCACTACCACCACCGGATGTCACATTTTCAGCTTCTGCTAATGCTAATTCAGCTTCTTTCAATAATTTCACAGGATCTTCTTCAAGATCCAAATCACCTGGCATTAATCCTAAACTATCAGTTGAGAAGTCATTGCCACCAGTATTTACATATTCATCCTCTTCTTCCTCCATGGTTATTTTATGATGTGTCGCAACTACTGCTGCTGCTGCTGCTCTACGTGCCATGCTTTCCTCATCATCTCCTTCTTCTTCTTCGATGTCTACTGTAGTAGTAGTGGTAGTAGTAGTAGTGGTAGTAGTAGTCATAGTGGTTTCACGCTCTGCATCTATTACTTGACCTTTACTCCCTACTTTAAACATAAATATGTCATCATTATTATTATCATTATCATCGTCTGCCATTTGTTTTTTATTTTTAGCAGCTAAAGCGCGATCACGCCTCATCTGTTGCCTTGCTTGGGATATTTTATCACTAGTTGTTGCTGTATCCTTTGTATATTTTTGTAAATACGATTGATAAAAATCATCTGGATTTGTTTTTGCAGGACTTGTTTTTACACTTGCATCATTTAGCTCACCAGCTAATTGTGATAACCCTTGCGAAATTTGCATCATAGTTCGCGTTGGAGATTCATTATTAGGTGGACGCTCTACAGATACTTCGACAGAACCAGTACGGCTAATATGAATTTTTTTCACTACTCTTCCATCTACATTACTTGCAGTTTGAACACTGCTGCTACTAAATGTATTATTATTATTATTATTATTATTATTATTACTATTGTCTATATTATTATCCAGTACTGCCCCACTACCATTACTACGTATTGTTGCGCTACTATCTTTCTCAACTGTAGGTATGACAGTTTTAACTTGCGTTTTCTTCTTGTCGTCTACCGTACGAATATTTGTTTCTGGCTTCGTTTCTACAGCTTCTTTAATTGCATATTTCATATCTCCCGAGTTGTTAAATTCAGCATTACTATCATCCAATTCAAAAGATGCCTTTCCATCAATGAATTCACGTTCGAATGAATCTTCAGCAGCAGCATCAATATCCTTTGCCCCAATTGGCTTCGTACCAACCGTATTTCCAGCCCGATTACGTTGTGTAAGTTGAAATGCTTTTAATCTCGCAGCACGATTAGACATATCTAATACTTTCAATTGATCTGATATAGTTCGATATTCTTCCTCCATTCTAATTTTCTCAGCAGCAACTCGTGCACGTTGCCGTGCCCTTTCTCTTGCTAATGCAGCATCTGCCTCTTGTTTTGCTTGTCGTTCAATTTGTGCTTTACGCGCATTGATTGCACCATCTACACCACTGATCATAGGACCACGACTAATACCAACTTGAAGCTCCGATCGATTTTCATTTGCACCTTTTTGAATTTCATCTTCAACTTTTTCAGTGGATCTTTGTGGTCCTTGTGCAGCACGATGACGTGTAACTGCATGGTGAAAATGGGTTTTTGAGAAGTCAACAATGCCTGATCCTTGCGTTTGCACTGGTGCAATAATTTCACGCACAACGTCTGTATTGCTATAATCTACTTCCACGGTGTGAGATTCTACGCGCCTACTTTTTGCCTCATCAATAGCTGCTTTGTATTGATGTGCCTTGAAACGTTGCACTTGTTGCTCATTGTATCTCGTTTCCGTCCGTTGATTTGCTTCTTGTATTTTTCTTTTATGATCACTATCTGCATTTTTTTCTGTAACAACGGCTTTGGAATGTCGTTTGTCATTGACAGAATTCGATAATTCCCAGACTCTCAAATTTTTTCTAGCTTCATCTGCTTGTATTCCTACAAGTCTTGATGCTTGTTTTTGTGCAGAGCCAATACTGGCTACTTGAATTTTATAACGACCTTGTAAATCGTTTAAATCACGTTCACGTTCCTCTTCCCATGCTTGTCGCTTTTTTGCTATAACCTTAGCATGTTTCGTCGCAACTTGCTGTTGTCTCAAACGTACTAGTCGTGCGGCATATAATTTTTCGTGATCTCTTACTTGTTTAATTCTTAAAGCACGCCTTTTAGCATTTTCTTGCTTATGAATAGTTTCTATTTCTCCTTGACTTAAAGGTATTTTACTATTTGTATTAGCATTTTTCTCCGTAGTCATGGCTGAAGTCATATTTGCTGTTTCATATCTACCTCTATGTATACTATAGATAATCTTCTTTTCCCTCTCTTTCTCTGCTTTTCGTTTATTGCTATTATACGTGGAAACATCGATAACATTTTTACGTATTGCACGGTTATATTTTTCACGATGCATATTGTAAGTACTCGGTACATTTTCTTCTTGATTCGTCCTAACTGGATATACACCACGTGTAACATATGCTTCTAATTGCTCCCTTGAGGTAAATATCGGGACTGTCCTACTATCTACTTCCATCTGTTTTAAATTATATCGTTTTTTATTTTATTTTCTCCTTTTTGTTTTCTTTATATCTTTTGATGGTAATAGTGAAAGTTATATATTATTCTTATCTTTTTGAATATCTACGATGTCACTCTTTCTGTATATATAAATATATATTAATAATAATATTATTATATATACAGTTAAGATGATATAGTACAATACAATGTAACAGCCTGGGAACCTGCTGTGGCCTGCCAAATTTCAAATTAAAATATTTGAAATTATCCACATAACACATTGTAAAAATCAATATTTATATCATAATATAATACTATTCCCATGCTATATAATAATAATACCGGAATACCGGCTAGAAAATTAATATTAATATGATAGGCCCATAATTTCAATAATAGTATAGTATATTATTAAATTATTGTAGTACATTGAAATTGAAATTGGCCTTCTATTTATTATTATTGCACTATTTTTTTTTAGAAGAATAGCAATGCAACCAATATATGGCATAAATACAAAAAAAAAAAAGAAGTACAAAATATAAAAATATAATATGGTGGCTGGATATTTATTAATCTGACATATATGATGGCCGTATACACAGATATTGCACTACTGTTAGAAAATTGTATGTTCTAAATTAAAACTGCTAACTGTAAATAGGTACAAAGATAGACAGAACACGGTGTATAGAAATACAATATAATATAATACATGATATATGAAAAACATAGAATAAAACATGTCTGCAATATCAGAAAATGAAAAGAATACAACCCCAATGGAACAAACGGAGATAACCCCTGCATCACCTACATTAGTAACAGCAACATCCACGTCACTAACTGTCCAATGGGAAGAAATAAAAAATTCTACAACATATGAAATCCAAATTAAAAGTGACAAAGATAAGGAATGGTTGACCCTGTCAAATAAATTGAGTGGTAATATAATGAAAAAAAATAACTTAAAAGCATCAACAAATTATATGTTTCGTTTTCGTGGTTTAAATAAAGAATCAAAATGGTCAAATCAATCCAAACCATATAAAACAATGGACGGAGTGAATCCCATTGTCAGTAACATGCTGGGAAAGCAATTATTAACGACGAAAGGGAAGATGGTTAGTATAGACACAGTAGGAAATGGATTGTTTGCGTTATATTTCTCTGCAAGCTGGTGCCCACCATGTAGAAAATTTACTCCAATGTTGAATGCATTTTACAAAGAAGTTAAGAAAGCAAAAAAGCAATTTGAAATCATGTTTGTATCTGCTGACCGTGATGCATCATCATTTATTACTTATTTTCAACAACATCATACATGGCTAGCATTGCCTTATGAAGCACCTTCGCGAAATCAAGTCTCTAGTTACTTTCAAGTCAGTGGAATTCCACGTTTGATTGTATTTGGGCCAACGGGGGTAATCGTATGTAATAATGCAGTACAAGTGCCTTTGAATATGTCAACTTTTGAAGGATGGGAGAAAATAGCTGGTTTGGCTTGATGAAATGGCTTGATGATGAATACTTTTCAGGTTTACATCTGTACCTCATACTGGCATAACTATAACACCGCCTGATGGTACACACAAGGAAAAAATTCTGAAAATCAGTGTGCCTGGTGTGCCAGTGTCGGTCCATACTTTTTGTACAGTAAAAACTCATCACTCTAACGAGTCTAACTCATCAACAAAAATCATCTAATATTAATATTATAATTATATCTAATACTAATCTGGTAATAGCACAATACTTTGTAAAAAATCATTATTATATTATTATATTAATACTACACACATGTTAAAATGTACCTGGTATTATACAAGTAGTATAGTCGAGCAAATTACCTGGTACGTGCGTACCAGGTAATTCCAGCAGTATTAGTATTTATAATATAATAATAATGTATCATCAAAATCTTCTTAATATCTATATTCTTATCTAGGTATGGTATTACACCAATTACAATGGATGAAGATATGTTGTATTCATACAACTTTTCACATTGCTCAAATATATTTTATTAGTATCTTTTTTATTTAAAACAACAAATGAATGCATCATCAGCAACATCCAATTTCGTAAGAATATCTTTATTACTACTACTTTTTACAATTTACACTGTAGTATTATCAATTACACCACCAACTTTTATTAAAGATTTCAAAGCTTCCGTTCAAAGTGACGTAGTAGTTGCTCAGGGCGATGTTAAAAGCATTGGAGGTGGAGGAGCATGTTGCGCAGCTGGTACACCTGGCTGCCAGTTACAAGGAATTTTTTCACTTGATAAAGTAGAGGAACAAGGCACAAAAGAAAGATCTCGTATGAATACCATGTGTAGTAACGGCCCTTGCATTCTTGCAAGTTTATATGGGAAGGTAATGAAACAGATGGAATTAGCACCAGGATCTACAAAAAATTCAAGTCATAAATTTGTTTGCAATGAATATTGCCCATTAAAAGGGAATTTTACAAGCTTGGTACAAATTGGTAATATAGACAACCAGAGCTCTCCTGTGAAATACTTAGGAAAAGAAGAAGTTTCACAAGAAGGTCCTGGTGCAAAAACTAAAACATGTAACCACTATCAATGGTCGGAAATGCTTTTTAAAGTGATACCTATACAGACAACTGATTTTTTCGTAGATGTAGAATCAAAGAATAATAAGGGCACACCATTCTTCAGCAGCATGAATGTATTGAAAGGCGTAGGCGTAGCATTTAATAGCTCGTTTCTTAATTTTGAAGCTGCATCAAATTTAGACGACCAATTTGATATTGATCCAGCATCTTTTGCAAATTGCCCGCTATCTTCTGGATGTAGTGCCAACATGTTGAAATCTAAATTTGGAAGAAAAAAAGCAACAACAATGATGATGGATAATAAAGAAATTCGATTGCCACTATCAAAACTACTAAATTCTTTTCCAAAATTTTCAGCTGATTTCTTTGCATATGAAAATAGTAAAATGCTTTCTAATCAAGGCGGTTCCGCAATTGGCACGGATATTTGTTGTCTGCCGACTACAAAAAGTATCAATGGCGAATGTTTAGTTACTCGTGCAGCAAAAAAAGGAATGCATTACTATGATGTGACAAATCAAAGGGAACGATACGAAGATGAAATATCTGGCCAAACCATGGTAACATTCTATGGTAATATCAGCAAAGATATGTTGATTAATATTACAAATGGTGTAGAGACATGTGAATCATTTTGCCCATTATTACCAGGTGAAGGTATCGATGGGTTTGCAATTGATCCAAATGCAACAGATATGGGAAAAGCAAAAATTGATGGAATCAATACGGAACATTACCAATGGTATAATTATGAGAAGATACCAATTACAGGAAAACTTGTTAAAATGCAAACTGTAGAATTTTATGCAAAAAAAGGTAGTAGTGATGTACATGATAAATTTCCAATGCCAGTATATTCAGAGACAGAATTCACCCCATATGGTGAGGCAATGACAGGTTCGCAAAACACAACATATTCAAAATATATTTCAGCAACACCACCTGCGAATAAATTTAAAATTGCTGGTATTGACACATGCCCTCAAGCAAAAAATTGTCAAATTGAACTATGGCAAATACATCGATTAAATACACGTCGTTTTCAATCATTTTATTATCATAGAAATAGATAGAAATAGATAGAGAGATACAGGAGAGCCATTTTTACAAAGCATTTCGAAATAATAGAGAATACATGATGGGGTGATGGGAGATGGGGCAAGTGAACACGAGAAGGGAAAGTTTAATACACATATACTCGGTATGATATGATGCATTAGCAATCATAATTCCTACTCTTTAAAAGAATACAATAACCTGAAATAATCTATCTCACACTAGTGTGTTGATAATCCCATAAAAGAGAATACCAATGAAGGTAAATATATAAAATGTTCTCTTACTCATATATTAGGTAAATATATATATCTCTATTTCACAAAATGTGTCAATAACTCCCGTATCAAATATATTATATACATATATAATGATATATATATATGCACACAGACACATATAAATTTTACGACCCATAATCTCTTTTTTCCTTCTCTACTTCCTTCGCCTTCTCCTACCTCCTCCCATTTATTTAAAGTAATCTTTTATTGTAACCCAAGAAAAAGATTTACCTCGTCCTTCATGATCCCTTCCACCAAGAGAAATCGTCAATTGGGGTGAAACTAAATTGTGGTCATACCAATGTCTTACAATCTCACCTGGCATCGGTCCGAAAATCTTTCCTTTAAAATCTTTGTAGTATACTTGATTATGTTTTACTAAACCTTTCTTTTTATCTGCAACAGAATTCATTTGATCACTAACTGTATCATCTTTTAAATGTGTAATATCGGCATAATGAGAAGCAGCACCAGTTGCCTCTCCAGATGATACAATCGATATCATATGTTCGGACCCACATGATATGAAACTATAATGACATGGTTTACCAGCTTCTTCTTCCGGTTCATGTATACGCAATGGGATATTTACATCTAATAATGCCCCGTTGCCCAATTCACCACCATGGCCATCGCCAAATGTAAATAACGACCCACCTTTAGAAAGTACAGCACTAAATGCCCCACCACAAGAAATTTGCTTCCCTGGAATTTCCTTTAAAGATTCTACTAATTTGAAACCATCATTTACATCCTCTGTGTCTCCGTGGCCTAATCTCCCATTTTGCCCATTGCCCATACTGTACAAAATTGGTCCTCTTCCAGTTTCTTTATTTTTGACTAATGCTAATAGATGTTCATGCCCAGCTGCAATTGCTTTAATATAAGATTTTTCAATTTTGAATAATGTAGGGACAGTAAATGGTTCGAGCGGGATCCGATCTTCTTTTTTATCATCCATTTCTTCCTCTACATCATCATCATCATCATCATCTTTCTCAAAATGTTTTTCCATATTGATTTGTCCACATACATAGACATGGCCATCTTCATTTAAATATGCAGAAAAGTTTGCACCTAATCCAGCATCAGTAATTCTACGATTATTGCTTCCAAGCGACAACACTGGTGTTGGTGTATAGACATTTTCCAGACTAGTTTCTAAACCCAACGCACCAAATTTACCATTAAGACCACATGCTTTGACTATACCAGCATGTGTTATGAAAATGGTTTTGTCTGGACCGCAAGTAAAACGATTAATTAAAACATGATTTTGGACACCAACTTCTTGTACTTGTAGCGGTTCATCTGTAAATAATATATCAGGCCCAAGTCCTAAACATCCTGATAATCCTGTTCCCCAACTTAACACATTTCCATCTTTAGTTTGACACACGGTATGATATGCACCACATGCTATGTGGATAACTTGAATACCTTTTAATGTACGAGTTAATGAAAAACGTTGTACAACTTTCATTTTCCCACAACCCAGTTGCCCTTCATTTCCGCTGCCAGTTAAATACATTTTCTTATTTTTAGTTAAACAAAATGTATGTTTATCACCAGCACATGCAATTTCTACAGAACGTTGAGCACCAATCATCATTTTAATTTTTTTCGGTGCGATGGCACAATGAATTTCCGTCTCATTAAAACCAAGTTGCCCAACAGAATTTGCACCCCAAACGTAAAATCCGCGATAATCACCTTCCTCTTTGACTTTCCAAGTTCTTCGTGTTGCATTTTTATCATTTGGAAGTGCTGATGGTAATGGTGGCGGTGCCATTTTAAACGAATCGTTTCTAATGGATGGTGGTGGTGGAAGAAAATTTTTATTATCATTACCCCCTCCAACACCCGCTGTTCCAGATTGTTTCTTATCTCCCCCTTTGTTATCTTTTGCATCAGTTGGTGGAAATACAATACCTTTTGGCTTTGGATAATTTAAAGGTGTTGGCTCACTATTAATTGCAGGTGGAGGTTTCAATTGCATATTTTCCTCAGAATTAAAAAAAGTTTCTTTTGATATTAGTCGGACTTTCGGGATGTACCCCCCACTGCTCGCATCGTCTTGTACAATACCAGTGACTGCCGCTACAGACTGCCTATTTTTACCTATATTTGTATTTTTAGAATATTGTAAATCTTTCAAATGTTTTGCAACGCTATTGATATGGTTAATCCATACTTCTCTTTCAGTAGCAGTTTTTGAGGCTAAATACATTTTCTCATTTCTATTATCTACACGAAATACAAAGTACGCAGGTTCTTCCGGGCATTGTTTTGAATCATCATGTATCGCATAGCATTGGTGATGTACTTTTATATTACCTTTTTGTTTTAAACCATCAAAATAACCAATAGTAGCCGAGTCATTATTTAAACAAAAGAAACGTTTACGCCATTTTCCACCAAAAAATCCTCGTGGAGATTTCCATAAATATCCTTCACATAAATTATGTGCCGTATGTTGTTGAAATGATGTAGCTTCTGGCTTCTCCTTCGACATTTTTTGATATTGATGTGTAGATATATATATATATATCACTCTACGTTTTGTATGTATTATTGTATAGATGTACACATAATTCTAATAATACGTTTTATAGTATTATCGATATATATTCACATGAGCACATTTTTTACATTGACGACGCGTAATAATAAAATAATCTGGTACATGTAAAATAATAGGCAAAACAATACCACAACAAGTATAAATAGACCTAATTTAAATTGTAATAATCCCCGATGCATTTTTAACTTACCCAGAGTATACACTCGGAATACAGTATCACAGTTCACAGTTGACAGTATTATATACAGATTCATTTTTTTAAGGTCTCCTCTTTACACACCTGGTTTTGTGTTGGCTTTCACACGCCTTTTTTGGTTAGGTTTTTTAGTTTTTTGCACTTGCACCCTTGCACTTCCCACTTTTGCACTTTTGTGCTTTTCCCAAAAAAAAATTTATGTGAAAAAAGAAAATAACACATTTTAAATTTTTGATTTCAGTAGCTTTAACAATTCTTGAGCTACACGACCTGCGTCGTTCTGATTCTGACCGGTTATTAGGTTGCCGTCGACCACTGTATGGCGCGCAAATGGATCTTTAAATGCAGTTTCTGATTCGAAAATGACACCAGTTTTCCTCATTTCAGTCTCTGGATGTTTTGGTGTAACAGTAATATCCAATTCTTTTATCTGTTTATCAGTTACCCCTGTTGCCCTACGCCCTTTCAATAAAGGTTCGCCATTTTCTTTTTTAGCATTTACAAGGCCAAGTGCACCATGGCAAACGGATCCAATTAATTTATTGGAAGCATTTGCCTGAGTAATAAATTCGCCTAGTTCAGGTGATTGCGCAAAATCATATGCAGCGCCCCATCCACCAGCCAAATATATAATATCATAATCATTCACATTGATATCAGAAATAGAAAGAGAGTTTTTTACTTTAGATTGAAATTCATTATCTGTTAATGACCTTCGGCAATGCTCTGAAGTCTGCAACATAAGCCAGCCGATTGTAGATGGATCGACTGGAACCAGTCCTCCTTTAATCGATCCAACATCAACATCCATACCTGCATCTTGAAAATCATAGTATGGATGCGTGATTTCAGAAGATGCAACACCTGTATCCTGATCCCTCGGTGCAAGCTTTGACTGGTTAGTTGCTATAATTAGGGCTTTCCCTGTAACTTTAATGTTGTAATTTTCATATCGAGCATGTAAGCCTAATAAACGCAGTGCCTCAGGTAATCCATATCGCACAATCAAACCGGCCAATACACCACCAGTAATAATTTTTGTTAACTTTCCCATGATATTTATAATGATAACGTTAATCGAATAATTTGTTTTGCAAAAAAGTATATTGAAATTCTGTTCTACATTTATTATCCTTTTATCGAATCTATGTATTATATACCTGATATTTTTGTAATTATTAACACGTATTATTATTACTATATTTATATTGCGTATTTTTGGATGGTTCGACAAAAAGCAGACTTATTCCAATATTATCCAGCAGGCATATACCAGCATACCACGGTAGCTCTAGTCGAGTTTAATCCAGGTATAATATGTACAATACAAGTATAATCTTAGGTCCTATAATAATGCCTCGCCGCTTTGCTTCACAGCACATAGATCATAGATCTAAAATCCTCCAGCAGCAGTTATATTTCTTCTATCATCATCATAATCCGACGATAATTTCTTCAATTCATTCAAACAAATATAAAAAAAAATAATATTTTTTAATATACATGATTATTTTTGTAATAAAAAATAATATTTTAATATACATGATTATTTTTGTGGAACAACAAGATACAATCTATATATTTAATAATTTATTCATCTACCAACTCACCGATGTCATCCTCCACATCCTCACGCGCATCGCGAGCATTGTCCTTAGAAGTTGCACTATCAGAAATATCATCATCTGGTGATAGATTTTTACTAGCGACCCACTGTATTGAAACGTTAAATGAAGTATCAAGCGAAGTTGGTGTATACGGAAATGTATTAAGAACTTTAAGTAATCATTTACGTAGCTTAATATTTTGCAGAGATGATTATACCATAATTCCTCAGAAAAATGTCAAAGTATTATCATCTTTGCTACTACCAGTAGGACATAATAATAATAATAATAATAATACGTCATCAAGTACAGGTGCTTTACATAATAAACCATTCTATGAAATTACGGAACAACTTGTAAACTCCTTAATTATGGCAAAAGGTAAATTGAAGCAAACGAAAGAAATGTTACGCGCTTCGTTAGAACAACGTAAAATGGCTGTCGCAGAAAAGGAAAGCATTGCCCGTACCTTAAGGCAAACTCAATATGAATTGAAGAAATCCAAAGAAATTGAACGACGGGCAACGACTGACTTGCGCGAGGAAAGGCGCGAAACAAAAAAAAAAGAGGATGAATCGATACATGGAGAAGCATTGATTAAACGAGAATTAAATGCGATGAAAAATACTATTGATAAAGGGAAAGATCAAATACGTAGATTGTTAGAATATCGCAGTAAGGTTGAAGGTATACGAGTAACATTCAAGATGTTTGGCAGCGATGGACAAAGTGATTATGAAAAACATTATGAACCAAGACGTTCAATAATGCAATTGGAAATGTTAATGAGACAATTGAAAATGTTATATGATGAAAAACTAAAAGCATATGAAACCGTTCGTTGGGATACAACGCGGTCTGGTACATATATTGAACAGCAAAAAATTGAATTTGCGCAAGCTGTCTCAAAATTGAATTATGAGCGTAAACAAATACAAGAGCAAATCCCGACGTTATCATCAAAGTTGGATAAAAAAGAGGAAAGAAAAAGAATGAAAAAGAAAAAAAAGCAACAACAAGATCAAAGTGCAAAAGAAGATATTATTAACAATGATTGGAATCATCCATTGCCAACATTCCCTCAATTGCTTGAAGAATTTAATTTAATGTTTAACAATGCATATTCCGCCCCTGTAACAGTAGTATCCGCTGTTAAAGGTATGTATGGTGGAACCAATTATGACAGGTATGTTCCGTTGGAAAATTTTATGGAGCAACATTTTAATAGGATCTATGGTGATGATGAAACTGGTCAACGTGCTTGTAACGCATATTTAAAATGTTTGGATATGTACAAAGATAAATGTGAATTGCTAATGTTATATTATAAAGCATTAAATGGCACTATCACAAGCCATGTATGGCGAATGATGATTGAAATGATGCGCATTACAAAATCATGCGAACCTTATTTTGACCTTGGTAAAGAAAAATATCGGAGAGAATTTTTAAAACGATTGTATGTTGGAGATGTACCCGTCAGCAACATCTTTCGTATTATCGATCAAGGTAATCGTGCTTTTCAAGAACGTTTTGCACGTGAAATTGATGGCATTAAATTTACCAATAGGGAAATAATCATTGAATGGTATGCGCATATGTTTTGTAATCGTGTAGATCCTAGAACAATTGCATTTATAAATGAAGTACAAGATCGAGATCTATCAATGGCAACCTCCATGCGCTTAGAGCATTTTCATGATGTTTGTACTGCACTTCTTCCTACTAGCGTTAAAAGGCAAGAAACGACTATGTACTTTAGAGCAATGGCCTACGAGAGCATTGTTAAAACATTTGGTGCAGTTGGTGATGGATCAAAAGGAGATGGAGCATTTGCAAAATTAATGGCTAGGCCAGTTACATTCAGTCGATTGGCAGAATCAATGACATTGTTAAAATTGAAAACTATGGATTTCACGAAAGACTTACGAAGTGAGAAAGAGAAACATGAAAATGAAATGGAAGATAATGAAACTATGCTTGAACAAGACTCTTTATTTGATGAATTAAATGATGATAAAAGAAGAGAGTCTGTTTTCATGCACATGGCAATGGCTGACTTACCCGAGGATGTGGATAATGGTGAATGGAATTGCTGATGGTGATGGTGATGTTTGAGTAAATATGATATATATGTACTTCGTATTCCTTGTATATTTTTTCACAACATAATATTTTTATGATATATACGTATGTCGAATGGGAGTAAAAGAAATTTATACGATTTTATATATAAAGAAATTTATACGATTTTATATATGACATACAGTTTTCTCGCATATATAACAAAAATGAATGATACGAAGTATGCATACATTTACGTACAAGCTCTACTCCTCTCTAGATCTTTACATAATCATAAACGCCTCTTGCCCATGGAGGTGGCTTTTCCAATATATATGGATACGTAACCTTTTTTGTAGTATTGATTAATTTAAAACCAATATGCATTTGTCGTAAATATAACTTTTCCTCTTCCACGTATGGAAAAAATAATACCCCATCATTATCATCACTCTTTTTACTACCACGATTGCTGGAGGCATGGCGTGTTGATAAATGTTCAGCAAGTACTCTACCACCTAAACGTCTCGCTCTTAAATCATCATATACAAGCTTTTTTTCGTTAACATCTTTCAAACATTTCTCATATAATGTTTCGTCATATGGATTCTTTAATGCCAACGCCAATGCACGTAATTTTGAATAATCATTTTTTTCAATTACATCGTCAATAGCCTCCTTTGCAATATAACGGCGTAATATCAACTTTGGATTTCTATTTTTTAAATATTCCAAACGTTTTTTTGCTAAAGGCTTGTGCATTTTTGTTGATAATTTGTATGGTGTTTTTTTACCCCATTTCTTTTTCTTCAGTTTCTTTTTCTTTTTCTTCTTATCTTTTTTCTCCTTTTTGTCTCCTTTCTTCTTCTTTTTGCTCTTTTTAGACGGAGTTTCTGGTTTAACTTCTTCTGGTTCTTCTGGTTCCGGTGGTGGCTTCTCGAACAGTGCATCGTAATCAATTTCATTTTCTAGCCTTTGTAAATACTTTCGCAACCAAGCCATCCACTTTTGTCTCATTTCTCTATAATATACATCTGGGTCTATTGCATTTAATTTAGATATTTCTAACCGCAGTCCCATGTGGTAATTCAAATCATTATTGCTTGTATGATTTACAAACAAATTTTCAGGATTTGACATGGAAAGATTTACAAATTTATCCATTGTCGTATCTGTATATAATAATCTCCGTAACATTGCCTTTTTCTCAGTAAGAGTCGCAACTTGTTTCATAATATCAGCCAAAACTTCTTCAAATATTTTATCTTGTTCTTCGGATAGCTCTTCAAGTTTTTCTGCATCTTCCTTCTTTGTGACATCCCTTGCTTGATCCCATTCAAATGGCCATTGTATTGGAATATCGAATTTTTCAAGCGCTAGCCATACATTGTGATAATCTACTTTACTTTCATCCATTAAATTCAATAGTTCTTGGAGCAAAATAATATCTACCTCACCTTTATTGCTTGGTATACCAGCTTTTTTCCTCATTTCATTCCAATATGTCTCGTCATATACTTTATCAAATGAATTTATTAAAATATGTTCAACTAACTCCTCTGGTGGCGTAGGTAGAAAGTGTTTTTCATTATCGATATCTACTATTTTATTTTCTATTTCTCCTCCATTGGACGTTGTTGATTCTGTGAATAATGCCATGATTGATTGGCCAATTGTTTCACATTCTTGTCTACATGATTGTTTTTGATTTTTCAATGAATACAATCCTACTTTATCTACTAAATTTGATTTAAAATTTATATCATATTCATCTATAAAAGTAAACATATCATAACCATTGCCAATGCCACATATACTTAGATTTTCAGAACTTATATTTCCATGTACAAAACCTATAGCTTGATATTTTCCTATTAATTTTGCTGTATTTTCAACTACATTTCGAAAAAATAATAGGTATTTATTAGTTGGGTCCTTTACAAATGTTGAATCAATATTTTTATATATTGGTTCATATTGTGTAAACAGTTCCGTGGAGGAATCAATTAAGTTTTTAATATGTTCAAGTTGCTCTTTTTGCGATTCTGAAGTATTGCATTTCCTCGTCGTCGTTAAAAAATTACCAAAATGTAAATACGACTTTGAGAAGTACATAATTGTCCCATTCAATTTTTCTTTATCCATAGTAACACCACATGCAAGTCGAGTTGGTATTTTCAAACCTTGCATAGCTTCACAACATAAAAATTCTAATAAACATTGCTTTATCGTTCTTTTATTGCTTTGATTTACGATAGCTTCCTTCTTTTCATCGCCATTTATATAAAGTACATACTCACAACCTTTTACATTTAGTACATTTATACCATTATCATCATTTGTTTGCGAGGAACTTTTACTAGGAGAGGAACTTTCACGACTTTTACTACCACCTTTTTCACGACTGCCACTACGACTACGGCTACTTCGTTTTTTATCCTTTTTATTTTTTTCCTTCTTTTTTTTCTTCGGCGAACTTGGTTTCTTAGCCGGTGGGAGTGGTACTAGGTTTCCTAAATACAAATTATTCGTACGTTTTTTTAAATGCAATGGTACCTGATACTCAAAACCAAAAAATGAGCTTGAAATACAATCACTATTGGGAAACAACTTTGAACCTGTGAAATACAATGCCAAATCTTCCTCATAATCTAAGACTTTTTTTTCTTTTATTTGAAATTTTTGGAAAAAGTTATTGCTGACAACAATTAACTTATTATTCTTAGACGGTTTTATGGTTACACGTTCGAAATTCCTGGAGGCACCTTTGTCGTCACTTTCAGTGCTAGATTGAAAATAATCATTTATGAGTACAATAGGAAACTTATAATTGTTCCTTTCTGATAATAAATTAATTTTTACAGAGTTTCGTTCGTTGTTAGTATTATCATCACTATTAGTTTTCAATTCATCGCGAAGCTGTTCTTTTGAAACTTCCGCCGTTATTTCTACTTTTGAATCTTCCTCCTTATCATATTTGTTACCCTCCATATGTACAATTTGGCAAGATATAGTTATAGTTTGATATTAATATATTACACCAGTTATTTTGGCTATATTGGAATTAACCAATACATTATTTGAAAACAGTATTTAATTTATAGCACTATCGATATATTGTAATTTATTAATTAATATGCTGTTTTTATTTTTTTTACCTATCTATCTATATATATAGTGTGCTAGCTGGGCTAGCCCTGGCTAGCTTCTTTTTTATTATTCCAGCCTTCACCAAATTTTATATTTGTTAGTAGTGTTGTTCTTGTATTATATAATATAAGAAAGTGGGAACAGTCCGAGATGTTTCGAGAGTGCGTAATGCTGTAATGCTGTATATAAATTTTTGTGAAATACCCCCCCTATATTTTTGAAATTAAGTATATTTTTGTAGTCTTATAAATTTTAACTATGCCATACCTCCAAAGTTTTAAGGCAAACAACGATGTATAGATTTGTTTGTTGCCAACCCAAATATATATACATATTATACTGTACATTCACTGATCAAAGAAACTGATACACAATAAATCTTCCACAATCAAAATTGTTGTAAATCATTGTATATATAATATTAATAGTAAGATATAGTGTGGTATGATGCGAAGTTCCATTTCTACAATTGCAAGACAAATTGCAATACGAACGAAACGTATTGCTGTAAATAGTAATAATAATAATAATATTCTATACCATGGAAAACTATTTGTCAAAACTGACACTAATAAGCATAAAAATATTCAACAAATATCTCGGCGTTTTTTTCACAAGTCATTTGTCATCAAAAGAGGGGATGATGTCCATGGAAATTTGAGTAACGGTGATTCGTTTTTAAATGAAAATATGTTCAATACATTAGAAACTGTTGAGCTATTGTTGCAGTCTAAAAGTTATATGGCAAATGATAGAAATTCAGTTGGAATTGAAAAGGCATTATTATGGATTTTGCGCCACTGTAAAAAAGAAGATTTAAATCGAGTGTTAACCTCATTACATCGTCGCACCAGAAGAGGAAGACTTAGAGATTCATTTGATGTTATGAATAGTAACCACATTACCGAAGAAAGAAAATTAACACCAAGAAAAACAATGAATGCTGCATTGATATTTAAGCAATTTACTGGGAAAAAGAAAAAAAATGCAATGAAAGTTTTAATTCATTTACTATCTGATAAGCGCCTGGAAGAATTATCCGTCCAAAGTAAATGTGCAATTATTAAATCATTGCATGCCAATGGTAATATAAGAGATAATAGTGATGTTGAAGATTTTGTTGGCAAACTAATTTTACATACATATGGTGAGGAATTGAAAGATTTGAAAAATTTACTGATGGCCGGTGGTACAAGGTTTAATTTGCAGAAATTAATTTTTATTGACATAGCTGAAAAATTAAAAATAAAGATCTTAAAACATATAAAAAATGAAGCGTTACTATTGACAAAAGGTCTACTGTTGAAAAATAAATCAAAGCCAATTAAAGTTTTGTCGGATATAGATGATACCATATTTTGTGTTTTACATGATCGAAGATATCCTAGAAATTGTGTTTATCCAGGTGTAAAAGCATTTTTAGATGAAGTTGAAATGAGTTCATTTATGAAGACAACTGATAATAATAAGAATAATAATAATAATGATGATGATGTAAAAGAATTAGAAATTACAATAAAAAGATGCATTGAAAAATTAAGAAAACGTAAAAACATTATAAAAGAAAATCTAATTGATGATAGTAGCATGAAGTTTGCTTGGGATTTCGATTCTTTAAGTAGTAATGTTAATAGGAAAGGAATAAATATGGATTCTAATCTTAAAAAAAAAAAAGAAATATCAAGCCATGTAAATGTGATAAACGCATTAGATGATGATTTATTTATAGAATATAATAATAATAGCAACAACAATTATGATAATAATATGATAATCGATCTTAATAATAATATGCCAAAGGACGAAGATAACATTGATGATTTTATTCATGATGAAAAAGTATCCAACACTATTGAAAAATACAAAAAGGCTGGTTCAATATCTCGCGAGTTTTCAATAGATACAGTTGGAAAGGATGTTGATATAAATAATGTTGCATTTTTAACTGCAAGACCGAAAGGTTGGCGTAGTCTTGTTACAACATTGACAAGTAATAGGCTAAATCGTAGTGGTGTATCTAAACAAGCAACATTGTTAAGTGGTTCATTTCAACATTTATTCTCTAGTCAGCAAATGGCAGAAAAAAAATATGCAAACTTCCGTGAATACAGTGATATGTTTCCGGAATACGACTATGTTATATTGGGTGATAGTGGACAAGGTGATGCCCGGTTGGGTTTAATGGCATTAAAAGATGATGTTTCGGACGGGAACAATAATGTACGTGGTGTATTTATACATAATATCAATGAAGATAAAGATGCAACTGGTGATGGTGAATTAAAGCAACATTACATTGATAATGGATTAACATTTCATAGAAATTATGTCGATGCGGCAATCAAAGCAATGGAATCTAAATTAATTAATCGTAATGCTTTTGTCAGAATAGTAGAAGCAGCAACTAATGACTTGTCTGGATTATATTTTGGTGAGTCTACAGGGAAACGTGGTAGAAATGTCATTTTTAGCATACACGCAAGTCTAGACAACTATCACCAGCGCTTAACTATTTCCACCAGCTGGCCATGCAGATTTATCTAATTTTGTATACTGATATTGTGGTGCACTTTGTAAAATTTGAGCTGATATACTACCACTATCACCACCATTACCAGCTATACCAACTCTCGGCCCACCTGCAATGACACCTAAAGAATGACTTGGTGGCTCTCTCAATATCGGTGCCTTCTTTCGTCCTTGTTCATTCGTTTCAGTGTCATGCTCAAACGGATCAAAACTATCTATATCAACTCCTTTTACGCCATATTGCCCTTGATTGTTAAATTGCTGTTGCCTTGAATGCATTTGCTGTTGATGTTGTTCAAATGATTGTAAGTTTTGTCGATGATGTGGTGACAATGTTGATTGCGATCGAAGATGTTTTTTCACACCTTCTAAAGGTGGTATTAAATTTTTTTTATTTTTTATAAATTTTTTCCAATCTCCTTCCATTTTTAATTTATCAATTTTGTTATTGGCTAAACGTCCATGATGCGATGGCTTTGATTGCTGTAATAATGAATCCATAGTTTGGGTTGGTTTTTTAGAATATAATGGAATAATTTTATTTTCATATTTTGATGTTTGTGCTTTGCCATGGATATTTACTGGCAATCGAAATTGCCCATTAGCAACTTGGTTTAAAACATCTTTTTCCTTTGTTGACCAACGCAATTGACCAGTTTGTCGCAAATTTGTAATAGCATTTAGTGCTTCACCTGCTAATTCTTTAATAGTGCTTGGGGAGGTCTCTATCGTTGTACCACTTTGTATATTATTGCGTTGTTGTTGCTGTGCTTGGAGGGGAGGGGCAACATCGTTTCCGTTGGCGATATTTCGCAAAAAGTCCTGTTGTTTTGCTAAGTCATTATTAAATTTAACACGTTCGGTTGTATTTAATAGTTTTAAACGTGTTGGTAAAACTTCTTCTATCTTATGTTTATAACCTTTTAATTTTAAAGTGGATAATTTTGACGGGCCTCGCCATGGTTTACGCTTTGTTGTTAACGTTATATGGTCTTCTATCTGTCTTTTCTTTGTCGGTAAAGTATGATCTTGATTCAATCTTTGTATTGAAGGTACATTTACCGGTATTGGAGGTGCATGTTGAGCAACACATAAATAGTAATTATTGAAAGAAGACATTATTACAGTAACAATTATAAAAATAATAGTAAACATAGACCTAATGGTACTAATATATTTAACCATATTGTAGAATGAAAAGGAAATTCACTCGATTAATTTTTTTGACGATGAGTATTGGTAACATATGGACGTTTGATAATAAACAAAATACAGACGTGTCATCTATTTTATTAATAATAAATATATTTTACATTTGTACATAACTGACAACACCAGTTTATATATATATACATATATATATGCATAACTGACGCCAGTTTAATTAAAATACAATGAAAACAACACCGTTGACGCCAGAATTGGCAAAATTATTGCCTCCTCCATTAAATGTAAATATAGATGAATTGCCAAAACCTACGGAAGATTTAACACAGCTGGAGAATGATTTATATAGATATGGATATTGTTATATAAAAAATGGATTATCATCAACACACCTCAAAAAGTTGAGAATACGATTGAAAGAGCAAATGGAAGCGGAACTTGAAGCAGGTATAGCAACAAAGGATGGTTTAGAATATACTGGAGATAAAGTTCACGATACTTTTAAAATACAAAAGGAAGAAGACCAGCCGAACCAAAAAGTCTTCATGTTAGTCAACAAGGGAGAATGTTTTCGTTCACTTGTAACCCTTGAAACCCCATCTTTATTAGTTGATAAATTATTACATCCTAAGTGGATGTTAGGATCATTATGGGCAAATGTTGTAAGGCCTGGCAACATTCCTCAAGCTCTGCATTGCGATCAGGCAGGAAATACAATACGTTATAGCAGTCGCGAAGCAGTAATGAAGAATAATGGGAAAACTCCTAAAGGATATGGTGGCGCAGACGCCTACGCACCAGAACTATTTTCAAGATGGCCATCTGAACCTTTTACATTACATTCACTAATATCATCTTTAAGAGATACTCCTTTACCAGATATGATTCCACCACCGATATATTGCCAAGTCGTTTATTGTCTATGTGATGTTGATAAAACAAATGGTGGAACTCATGTTGTTCCAGGCAGCCACCTTACTGGTATTTACCCTCCTCTTAGTTCAGAATTTACAAAACTTTTTCCGACTGTAAATTTTAATTGGTAAGTAAAATTCCATTTTTCCCCTAAACCTAAAAAAGGATATTCTCTAACACGTCACTCATTCATACGCTCCACAGTGAAGCTGGTACAATTGTTATCTTCGATGGGCGTCTTTGGCATGCAGCTGGTGCTAATGTCAGAAAGGATGGAGAAAGACCGTTGATATTTCAATATTGTCATACACCGAATATGAGACAACAAGAAAATATTCATGTAGGATTGCGAGAAGATGTCTTTCATCAATGTAACAACAAGTTAAAACAAAGAATGGGGTATAAGGTTTGGGGTGTATATGGTTATACTGAGAAGTTTAGTCGTGTAAATAGATGGGTAGGCCCAGATCAGAATAAGCCTGGTGAAATGAGATTGACAGAGTCCAAGTTGTAGAAGTTTTTATCTTGCTTTCTCAAATATAAGAGTATCATATATATATATAATATTTATGCGCATTTTTTTACAACCCCACACAAACTTCCTTTTCCGTTTTTTTCAACAACCGCAAACAATCTCTTTGCATCTTGGGCACAAAGGTACCATACTGTCATTATCATCTGAATCATCTGAAATAATAACTTGTTCAAGATCAACTTCTTCAACACTAGGGGAATATTTCCAGCAACGCAAACATTTGTCACCATCTGCTTGATCAACAACAACTACAATATTAACCTCATTGGATATATTTACAACCTCTGAATACGCTGTTGAATTACTCTCTGCTGCATCAGACATGTTAGCAATATTTTTATATTCTACTGTAACTTGAGACGTGCCAAATATGTCTTCTAAATCATTATTAAATAACAAAAATGCGTTTGAAGCAACATTTTCATTTTTCGATGAAATAATACTAATATGAACCTTTGCTTCTAAATCATCTCCAAGCTCTATAATATCTTCTTTACGTATATTTTCAATTTGACGCTTGGTTGCATCACGGGTTGCACTAATAATTTTCCACCCATTTAAAATGTTCGATTTTCTATCTGATGATGATGTATTTGAAAGCGATGGCCATTGTAAATTTTGAAAAACTGAATTTACATCATAAACACCAGTCCCTTTACCGGTATCTTTATCTACATATTCCATCTTTTGATTATCACTTTTTTCATTTTTATTGTTATCGATGATATAATATTGATATATGTCTTCACAAGTAAATGGTGCGATAGGTGCAACGACAGCTAATAATGCCTTTAACGTGTATACCAATACATCTTGGCATTGTTTACGTTTTAAATCATTTTTGTCATCACAGTACAGACGATCTTTTGATACATCCATATAAAACGCAGATAGATCATTAGATATCATTTGTTGAACTAAATCAAAGACTTTTCTATAATTAAAATTTTCATATGCAATGGCAGTTTCCTGTATAAATGTTTCCAAACGGTAAATCATTAAACTATCCAATGGTGATAAACTATCTACATCAACGTTGATTTTATTTTCATTGGAAAAATCTACCGCATTTTCCTTACTAGAATCTAAATTACCTAATATGAAACGAGCAGTATTACGTATTTTACGTAATGCTTCAGAAACCTTTTTTACATTTGTTGGGCCAATAACAACATCATGTGTGAAATCTGTTGAAGCTACCCACATTCGGAGAACATCTACCCCATATGCAGGCCAATTTACAGCTTTCACTTTTATTCTCTTTTGCTTTTTCTTTTTTTTCTTTTTCGCATTATCCCCATCGTTGCCTTCAGCAGCTGCATCAGCAACAACCGTAGGTTCTTCAATTATTTCTCTTGGTTTTGTCCTGCCACCATTTATTACCATCGATGGTTCCAAAATGTTGCCTAATGATTTGCTCATTTTCCGTTCATGTTCATCCAATACAAAACCGTGTGTTAACAAATTTTTATATGGTGCAAAGCCATTACCAACTGCTAATGATGTTAATAGTGATGATTGGAACCATCCACGATGTTGATCTGAACCTTCTAGATATAGATCAGCAGGTACTTTTAAGCCTTTTTGCTTTAGAACAGATGCCCATGAAGAACCACTGTCAAACCACACATCTAATGTATCCGTACATTTAATATAATCATTACTTTTATTTGAATTTACAATTGTTGGTGGTAATAAATCTTCCATGGACATCGTCCACCAACAATCAGTCCCATGTTCCCTTATTAAATTTCCAACATGCGATAAAGATTCTTCTGTCGCTAAAACAGTTCCATCATGTACATTATAAAATACCGGTATTGGCACACCCCAATGTCTTTGCCTAGATATACACCACTCTTTTCGGCCAGTTACCATATTTTCTAAACGCGTAGAACTTACTGGAGGTATCATCTTAACATCTTGAAGTGCCCTTGTAGCATCATTATGCAATTTCCCAACATTTGCGAACCACTGTTTCGTTGCCCTTGTAATTACTGGACCTTTTGTCCTCCAATCGTGTGGATAACGGTGTATATAATTGCTTTTATGATACAACATATTAGTATCTTTCAAACAATCGATAACAGCATCATTGCCATCACTTAAAACCGACATTCCAATAAAATTTACTGCATTCGTACCAGAACAATCAATCAATTTATTTATATCCTCCGTATATTTACCATAATCATCGACTGGGCAGGCAATATCATTGCTATTGTTTGATGATATATCATTATCTTCTTCTTCTTCTTTTTGCTTCCATACTATATAATCATCGTGTCCATGTCCAGGTGCTGTATGAACAATACCAGTTCCAGCATCAGTTGTTACATGTTGACCTAACAAAAATGGAGATATACGCGATTTATTCATTGGATGGTAACATGCAGCACCATTGTTAAAATCGTCACCATTTACTTTAAAAAGGATATTATAGTCACCATTACCAAGTCGTTCAATGGAAGTTGTTTCAGCCATTAAATTATCAATCTGATCTAATAATTCAGTAGCAACTATTATAAGATATGATCCCTCGCTATTATCATTGTTTGTTAAAATGCGTACAATGCTATATTCCACATTTGGATGAACACATAAACCCATATTTGCAGGTATTGTCCATGGCGTTGTGGTCCAAATAAGTGCATATACGTCTTCGTTGTTGTTATTACTAATATGTTTTACAAATAAATCATTTAAATTTCCATTTCCAAAATCTTTGAATTTAAATTTTACATAGACCGATTGACTTAAATGATCTTTATATTCTAACTCAGCTTCCGCTAATGCAGTTTGTGATGATGGAGACCAATAAACCGGTTTTAAACCACGATAAACAATACCATTTAAAATCATTTCTTGCAAAATTTCAAGCTGTGCAAATTCATATTCTTTGTTCATAGTTGTATAATTATTATCCTGTACATCTCGCCAATCCGCCATAACACCCCATCTTTTAAAATCATTACGCTGTCCCTCAATCGCTTCTATTGCTACTTCGCGAGCCAACTCTCGTATTTCACCAGGCGATAACTTTTCCCTCTCGTCTTGAGATAGGTTCTGTAATGCTTTTAATTCAATCGGTAGACCATGGCAATCCCAACCAGGTATATAATCAATTCGTTTACCATTCAATAATTGATACCTATTTCCAATATCTTTTAAAGTTTTATTTAATAAATGTCCCATATGTAACGAACCATTTGCATATGGTGGCCCATCATGCAAAACATAATCATTTTCATAATCTCGTTTCATCTCTTGCTGCCATTTGTACAAGTTCGTAGTTGTTCTATCAACCATATAAGGCTCTCTTTTCGCTGCATTTGCTTTCATTGGTAAATTTGTTTTTGGTAAGTTTAAAGTATGCCGTAAAATATTTTTAGATTTTTTTGTCGTTGATGTACTTTTATGTTTTACATTGTTTTTCGTGGTAGATAATAAAATAAATTTCACATAATTCTTCCTTATCCTACCAATATGATTTAACATGTTTTGTTAATAATATTAAATAATATGTATATATCTAGGTATATACATAAACAACCAATATCTTTGATTTCTATATCATGTAATGTTTTGTATTGTATATTACATCAAATATGTTAAAATATATATATATATATATATATATGATAATATTCAATTCGAATAATTCTTCTTGTTGTATGTATATACATTCAATACATACACATCCTATATAATAATAATAATAAATAGCCTTTTTTTTTATTTTGTTTTTTTATAATAATAATGATGTGGTGTGCATATTTTCAATTAAGGTAGATATAATAATGGATCATATAATCGATCATACTATATAATTTAATTATATAAAGAATCGGATATAATAAATCCTTAATAATATATCATTAAAAGCACCCAAACCAACAAACAAATGGATACTGTATAATAAAAATAAATATTTTATACAACACATATCAATACAAATGTTGGTATATTTGTATATCAATTTATAACATAATCGTTAGAATCAGTATGGATTATGATGATGAGGAACAATATAATGAAGCATTGGAAGAGGAAGAAGACAGTTTGTTAAGCGAACTATTAAAATTACATAAAAAATTAGATAGAGTACGTTTTACTAATAATAGTAACAATGAACCTAATAATAGTAACAAAATTTTTGATGGATTCAACGCAATTGTATGTGGTAATAGTACGCCCGTCTCTGTATTTTTAAACGAAGAAGGAACCGGTTATGTATATCGTAAATCTATTGATGCTTTACGACCAGCATTAGATACTTTGTTGAAGTTAGGTGCGAATATACAATGTTTATCTTGGCCAGGTTGTGCTGGTGTAACGTCATACGCAAAAAATGGGATAGAAAAAAAATTAATAGATGAATACAAATGTAAACCAATATTTTTGAAAGTCTCAACAGCGCAGGGTTACATGGAATTTTGTGATGAAGTCTTGTTTCCAATTTTTTTTAGCATGTTAGACACTGAAAGTACATCAAATCCGGCAACGGAACGCTTATCCTCGTTTGCTTCAACCACAATCACTTCCAGAATAAATAGCATCAATAATAAAAACTTTAATCCATTGTCGTTACCAAACTCTTCCCAATATTCACCACTCTTCGTCCCGCGATCACCTTCTTCGTTGACTTTTACCACACCAACATCACCATCATCATTCATCCAACAAAGGTCACCTTTGGGATTTCAATTAAGTCGTGATCAGGATCAACATCAACGCCTCCGTAGTGATTCATCATTTACCATTGGCATGCCAAATCACCATCGTCTTAATAGCACAACTAATGTTGGTGCACATGCCTCATCTATATCATATGGAAACAGCGTATCTATATTTTTAGCTACATTAAAATTACGAATGACTATGTTTGAAGAAGTACAAAAAATATATTTAAATCGATTAACAGAAATTTATGACAACGCAGATAAATATATAATTGTGAATGATATTGGGCTTATGTTATTGCCAAGATTGATACGAAAGCGATTTGAAAATGCCAATGTTATTTTTATTATGCGAAGCCCATTTCCATCGTTTGATGTCTTTAGTGTATTTGCACAACGCCAAGAGTTGTTAGAGGGCTGTTTAGGGGCTGATATTATTATGTTTGATCATTTTCATTTTATACAAAATTTTATAAGTGTTTGTGAGCGTTTATTAGGTCTAGAAGCTTCGCCAAGTGTTGTTGAATTTGAAGGACGTCTTATTAAATTGATTGTAGCACCACCTGGTATAATTCCTGAAAATTATACTGTCAATCTTGATCCACCACCATCAACATTGGTTAAACCATTTCATAATGATGCTATCAATAATACAATTGGACATAATGAGAGGGACAATAATAATAATAATAATAATGCGGATGATTATCTGGATACTAGCGATAGTATTGATACCAATAGCATTGTTAGTAGTAGTGATAGTATGGAAGAAAAAGAGATTGCTCTTGCAGAATCAAAAAATGCGGGGAAAATGAGATTGAAGCATAAAAGTATGACAAAACAATTTTTTGGTAAAAAAGTAATTGTTGCATATGATAAACTAAGTCGTGTTTCTGGTATTATGCAAAAGATAAGTGCATTTGCAATGTACTTAAAAGAAAATCCATCTGCATGGAAAAAAAAGCAGATTGTTTTAGTTCAAGTTGTATATGGATGGATGGTACCAGGTATAACAGGCAAGCATCGATATGCTACAGATACATTAAAGTTTTTATCGAAACAAATAAGTAAGCTTGTTTCTTCTGTTAATGGTATGTATGGTGCAGTTGATTACGTGCCTATACGTTTAATAAGAAATGTTGATTTTCATGATCTATTAGTTTTATACCACATTGCTGATGTTGGAATTATTACTACGTTAAAAGGTGGTATTGATGTCACTGGTCTTGAATTTGTTGCGGCGCAAGATGAATCAAATCCTGGTGTACTTTTGTATAGCGAATTTTTAAGTTGCGCCACTTCATTAAAAGGTGCTATAACAATTAATCCTTATGATGTCGATGCAGTTGCAGAAGCAATAAAGCGGGCGTTAGTGATGACTGTTGAAAATAGACAATTGCGTTTATTAAAACTGTTGAAATACGTTCGTACATATAACGCTCAAAATTGGGCATCACAACTAGTCAAGGAATCGAACAAGATGAACTTGGTAAAATTAGAAAATAAATCATTACGTCTACCAAAATACCATGATTTACAAGCAACATATACGTCTTCCATTAAGCGGTTGTTTGTCTTTTCATACCAAGGCGTCCTGTCTCCAGATTTCTCAGCCTTTCCACAAGTAGCACCTCCAACTTCGAAAACATTGAGTATATTGAGACAACTTTGTAATAATGCAAATAATGTTGTTTATGTTATGGGTGGAATCAATAAAGTCAATATGGAAACCTGGTTTTCTGGTATACCACGATTGGGATTGATCATGGAGTACGGGTATGCATTTAAAATGCATAATGAAAGCAACAACAACGATAATTGTTATAGCAACAGCCCTTTTTCAACAGGAAGAATTAAATCAACGTGGCATCCAACAGCTGGAAATTGGGACACAAATTTGAGTTGGAAAACTGAAGTTATGGAAGTGTTGCATCATTATGCTGAGCGTACACCTGGTGCATATATCGATGTATCTTTGGAAAGTTGCATTGTATGGCATTATCACCATGCAGATATTGACATTGGACAAGCGCAAGCTAAAGAGCTTTATACTTTACTTGATTCAATGTTAACGTTAAAGCCAATCGAAACCATTTTTTCATCAATTGCACGAGCAATTGTTATACGACCAATTGGTTGCAACGGTGCAACGGCATTAGCTAGAATATTAGATCGGATAATGGATTTAAATCGAACCGAGCAAGTAAATATATCTAATAATACAAAATCGAATTTATCACCAATTAATCAATCCACTTCAAGTTTATTTGACTTTACATTTTGTGTTGCTAGTCATCGTTATGATATTGGGTTATTCAATTCCATTTTATCACGATATCGTGATGGTAATTTACGCAATGCATTTACCTGCATAAGTCCTAAAGGAGTAAGCAAAGCGCAATATTATGTGGATAAAAGAGAAATCATTGTAGATATTTTAGATGGATTTTGTGCAAGCACAAGATAAAAATTGTATATACGAAATACGAAAATTTATTATTACGAGGTAGACTTCGTAAATGTACGAATATATATGATGTACGAGCGACGTATTATAATTTCAACCGAAAACCGTAAATTGTACCAATTGAAAATATATTAATTTTTATATAAAATAATAATTGTTAATATTCTCTTATCATATTTTTAAAATAAATGTACACGTACTGCGCGTATTTTAAATTTTTCATATTTCTACCCAATTAACAATTCCCATATCATATCATACTCTCCTTGCCAGCTTGGGAATACAGCGCTTGGAGCCAATATTAATATATCTACTATCATATCATATCTCAAATATGATACGAGTATACGAGTATATAATTCGTATTAGAGATGGTTAGTAATAAATGATGGTTAAAATCTTAAGTTCATAAATAATTTTACACTTCTCGTGTTAAGTAATATGCTCAATACT
>LT649278.1:0-46791 GCA_900128395.1 Stramenopiles sp. TOSAG23-2 | reverse complement strand
CATATAAATACCATCAATATGAAATTATACAAAATATCATAATATAGATGGAAATATCATTTTTTACATAAATTGTAAATATCGTTTTTGGAAGATTGAAACCTATCAAAATTCCATATAATATTTTTATACTAAAAAGTGTAAGACAGAGCCGACACTACATGTGAAAACCACCTATCAAGTAGAGTTACAGCTATAGGGTTACGCGTTTTTTTTAACTTTTAACGGATATTCAAATATGAAATAGATACAGAAATATTGATATATCTCGTATATTTATTACCAAACATATATAAATTGATCGTGGATACTTGTTTTGCTAAAGTTATGTATCTGTATACCCAAAAAACTACCTTTTGTAATTTTGAAATTTTCCATTTTTAGTCCAGCCTATGTCCATACTAATTTGAAAAAAAATCACCATTTTTATCTTTCCGTTAGACATGTGTTAAGAGGTGTGTCTTATAACGGATTAATTTGTAGAAGATTTAGATAGAAAAAATCGACATATTGTATTTTGATGATATTTGTGATAATTTTTCAATATTTTGGTGATTTTTTGGTCTCTAACCCTAAACTAACCCGATCTTGAAAATCACATATCGGTGTAAAGCTCGACTTATATATGATGTATGGACAGGAGAACGGTCGGGGAACGTTCAGGGGATCAGTATACGACTTTTAGGTATTGGTTTCAGCTTTGTATATTATGGGAAAGAGTAGAAATGGCATTCGTGTGAGTGTATGATGGTGTTGAAAAATAGAGTGAGAGGTCCCGTCATGTACTGGTATGACCCCGCGGTGCTGAGTAGTGCTAGCATCTCTAACCCTAACGTGAATGATCAAAATGCACGATATTTTTAGTAAACATGGTTCTACAACTAAACTCCCAAGACCACGACCTACAGACAATGTATACGTAATAAGTAACGGATATACAACGTTTCAAAGTCTAATATTAATAACTTCAATAAAAATTTTCAACCTTTCATGATTTTCACCATTTCGATGCAAAAGTGCTCTAATACTAACTCCATGCTAACGTGCGATTAAATTTTTTTTTTCAGCACTTTTCTTTTAAAACATAATTATACCTATAAACGCTCGGAGAAAAGTTAAATATATCACCTTCCATATAGAATCTACGATATTTAATCAAAATTTTTTATGTTGCATGTTCGAAATGAATTTTTTCAAAGTCTAATATTAATAACTTCAATGAAAGTTTTCAACCTTTCATGATTTTCACCATTTCGATGCAAAAGTGCTCTAATACTAACTCCATGCTAACGTGCGATTAAAATTTTTTTTCCAGCACTTTTCTTTAAAAACATAATTGTACGTCTAAACTCTCGGAGAAAAGTTAAATATATCACCTATCATATAGAATCTACGTTATTTTATCAAAATTTTTTATGTTTCGTGTTTAAAATGAAGATTTCTAGCTCCATTTAGAATTGATGTGATTTAAAATCAGTTTGGATTTTTAGGCCTTTTTCAAGCATGGTCAAATGCATTGCAAAATGGGGTATAATCGACACAACATATCTCGAATCCATCAAAATATTAGTACAAAAGTAGGTTCGATTCTCATTTCTACATGTATAGAGCCAAACCTAAGAGTATCTACGACATTTTATCAAAATTTTTTATGTTTCGTGTTCCAAATGAAGATTTCTAGCTCCCATTAAAATTGTTGTGAATGAAAATCAATCTGGATTTCTAGGCCTTTTTCAGGCATGTGAAAATACATTGCAAAATGGGGTATAATCGAAACAATATATCTCAAGTCAATGAAAATATTGATATAAAAGTAGGTTCGATTCTCATTTCTACATGTATAGAGCCAAACCTAAGAGTAAGTTGATGACAACTGAGTGTCAGTAACACACTTTACTAACGACGTTTCAATTGCATGTCAAAGTACCCTTACTATGGAATAGGCTTGTAAAACCTTAATAAAAGTGTCAAAAAAAGTGCATTTTTGAATGAAAATTCACTTTGGGTCTAGCGTTTCATGTAAATGTAATATTTATTTTGGTTGGAGTTTAGAGAACATGTATAGAGTCAAACTTAAGAGTAAGTTGATGACAACTGAGTTTCAGGAACCTACTTTACTAACGACGTTTCAATTGCATGTCAAAGTACCCTTTCTATGGAATAGGCTTGTAAAACCTTAATAAAAGTGTCAAAAAAAGTGCATTTTTGAATGAAAATTCACTTTGGGTCTAGCGTTTCATGTAAATGTAATATTTATTTTGGTTGGAGTTTAGAGATACAAGTTATATATATAAAGAGAGGATCTGAAACTTTATGTGACTTTAAAATGTTGGGAATGATGTTGTGAGACGTAATGCAAATTTTATATATTGGATGAAATTTCTCAAAAATAAAATTGGCAAAAATATGTGTGTTTGAGGTGTTATAGAAATGTAGTATAAATTTGGTAGTCTAATTTACATAATTTTGTTAGAGTACTTAAAACTATAGTATGGAGATTTTTTGTTATTTTCTATAGTAATGATAATTCTCCCTATGAAGTTTTTTGTAATATATGGAAATAGCACTGTATAAATTAGCATTGTCAGAGCACTTTCAACATTTTATTTGTGAAAATTGTGTTTTTCTGCCATGTTTTACATTTTTCATTTCCTATCATATTTATACTTAATATAGTACTTTTCATATACTCAGTAGATTTGTAGTGTTTGATATATTTGATAGGCCAAATTAGGTATTTTTTGTACTTGAGAGAAGGGCATATTTCCAAATTCGCCCTTTGTATACTATAATACTGTATGTTCACTGCTAGTAATGATAAAGGTATTTAAAATTAGTTTCCACCTGGCCTCTGGGCCTAGCTTTCCTGGGAAAACGTAGATTTGGACCTGGAAATGCCTCTGGTGTCCAGAGAACTGTTACTGTGTGCCGGCGTGCCGGCCAGTCACCCATTTTCGGTACAATGTTGTTCGTATACTGAAACACTATATTTACCTATCAAATACACAAATTAATCGGTTTTTTAGGTTTCCATAAATCAACAAGAGGGTCAAATATTAATATGGTGTAAATAGATACAATATATACATTTATGTAGATGTAATGAGTCGTATAGATGATGTGATTGATGTGATTTAATGCAATTTTATCAGAGCATTTCAAATTCATTAAAAAGAAAAGCAAATTACAACAAATTTACAACAAATTACAATAAACTGTTATAAGAAAAGTGCAAAATAGATATATCAATATATAGATACAAATTGCCGGGGATATGATAGTGGTAATCCAATTAAACAAAAGATCATTGATCTTATACGTTCAAAAGGTGGAAAACGTGATGAAGAATTATATGATTATTAAAACACATATAAAACATAAAACATACGATATATTTTAAATAATATTAAATAAAAAAAATATAATTTAAATTTAATTTAAATTTAATTTAAATTTAATTTAAATAATTTATATTTATGTACGATACGCAATTTTTTTAATAATCCATTTTTTCTTGCATATCATCCCAGTAAAATCGGCACGGGTAATGGTACGTCCATCGTAACCCCAAAAATATATTCACAGTTTTGGGATTTTTGCACGCTAGGCTGACACAGCACCGTCTTAAGATTTTCATTTTGCGGGAAAAATTCCTCCACGAATTTTTATCGCCAACCCTACCCTCCAACCACGCCCCTTAAACACTCCTCGAGACCCCAAATCATTTTCGGATAACGCCTGCTGTGTGGTGCTAATGACTTTCCATATAAGATTTTTGGGAACGCCAATGATATAAGCATGCTATTTCGATTGGGCGGGAATGGAACACGAAAATGAAACCTTTGGGAACCGTTACTGCCGACTTCAATATAGAAAAAATATAAACGGTGAATGGAATTCACCAAACTAAAAGCCTGTTAATGACTAGAACGGGAGAAACGCATCTTTACAGAACGTTAAATGCTATTCGTATGGTAAAAAGCAATCGCACGGGGATGGCGAATAAGTGAAGAATATTCTAAAGCAGATATAATTATTGTAAATTTAATAACAAGTGAATGCTTTACTACCTACATACACAAACACACAACAAATACAAAGACCGAACACAAACCGTATTATTAACCAAACCGCCAAACCAACGAACAAACACCTGTTTAACAAGTAGAAATATGATTATCTTTTGCCCAAAGCGCAATATAATGACATTCCCTGAACCGCAAGATACAACACACGCCGATGAAGTAAGTATTGCAACTAGAAAAAGCAAACCCGCAAGCGTGGTTGCAAACATCGATGGAACATCCAGAAGAAAGTCAATCGTTGTCAATGGCAAGACCATCTCATCACAACGACTTCCCACAACGAAGTTATACCTGCAGGCGGGCATCCGACTGAACAGCAAAAAAGGCTATTTTATAATCCAGGAAGGGGATATAAGAAACATGCCAGAGTATGTGGATGAAGTAATATTCACACCGAGTGAACGATTAGGCAAACTGTTAAATAAATCACGAGCAAAAGTAGTTGTTCAATATTTTGACAAACTAATGAAGTTTAAGGTAATAATCGCACTGCATCCCGAGGAGGACGACATCGTGTTAGAAAAAGGGTATATGATCGGAAGGCTAAAATCAAAAGCAGCAGACGAGGAAGTGGTCCCGTTGCTGAAAGTAAAGAAAACAAACGAGAAACAGAATTAAGACATGCTGTGTCCATACTATTTATGTTTAAGGAAGGTTTATAATAATAAACATCTTAAAGAAAAAAATGTCTTCTTTCAATAAAAAAATTTATCACTTAAATATTCGAATTAGTACACTTCAAAGTTCAAAGGGTGTAAGAATAACAATAGTCGAAAACTATGTTATATCGAAGCTTTGTGTGAGTTTAAAAATAACAAAATTAATAAAAAAAAATAAGATGTAAAAAATGTATATTTTAATTATTTTTGCTCCACTACATCCTATTTTTCAAATACAAAAATAATACCAAACTTCAAAGTAAGAATTTCCGAAAATATAAAAAAAAAAAAATTCCAAATATTTCCTCTAATTTGATAGCATAAAAATGTTCTTGTTACTATACTAAAAAAACTCCAATTTGTAGAATTGTTCTTTTGGAATTAGGCAGTACACAGCATCATGGTGATATGTCCATGTTAATTTTACTGTACACACGTTTTTTATGTCCCGGATTTCGTTTGAACACAGCGGGACATGAGCTGTGTGCCTGTTAATTAGTATGGACATAGCAGGACGGGACATGAATGATGTGTATATGCTATTTATTTTAAATATGGTAAATTTAGCATGGACATAGCGTATGTCCCAAAAATGTCCCATATGTCCCGATATAATCTGGGACATGTGCTATTCAATGCTAATCATTTCAGGCCTATTGCTTAGTAAATTTTACTGTACACACCCTATCCCTCCGGATAGGGAATAGGTTCTTTCTACATTGTTCATTGTTCATCATGTTTAAGAATCCATATCTAGATATATAGTAGTATTATAGTAGTAGTAGTATTAGTATAGTACTAGATATAATTAAGATTTTAATTTTAATTATAGGATACATTTAAGGTATTGCGTGATCTAATTTAGCATATAAATAGCACTTTATATGTTATCCTATTTTGTACATAAAAATAAAAAAATAAAAATTAACACACGACAACACACGACAACGTCCTCTCGCGACAAAACAAGACAACAACCTTTTTTTTTTCTTATTATTATTATTATATCATGATAATGAATAGTAAATAAATAATTGTATATACCCACATATGCACATATGTATATCTTTTTGAAATCCAATTGTAAATACAACAACAATAATATAATAATAATAATTTAAATTAAAGAGAAACAAAGACATATATATATATAAATTCCCACGACAACACGACAACACGACAACCACCTTTTCTTTATTTAATAAAACAATAATAAATAATTGTATATACCCATATATAATATTAAGAACTTTTTGAAATCAAATTGTAAATACAACAACAATAATATAATAATAATAATTTAAATTAAAGAAAAACAAAGACATATATAATAATATGCCAAAAAAAAGAAAAGGTGCAAAAAAAAGGAAAAAAGAAAACAAGGAAGCAAAAAAATCATCAGAAATCCAAATTGTGAATTTTAACCTCTTTTCTAAAAATATACAAAATAACTTAACAAAATGTAAATTATTTAATAATGTGACTGGGCTAAACCGGTTGCCACCAATGAATAGGCTATTAGGAGAAATTAGATCAGAAGTCAATGATACTACATCGTATGTCGAAACATCACCGCCAAATATTTTGCGACAAAAAACAGGGCAAGGAGGGCATGAAGAAATCGCTGACTTTATTGAAAAAGAATATGGAACTGATAAAGATGAAGTTATATATACTTTGGATAAGATATCAGAATCATGTAGGTTGGGCAACATCACCATTGTAGAAAAAGCTAGATTAAAAAAACTATTACTTTCCAGCAAAGAAGGAATTAAGCAAGTTCATTCAAAAAGTATTACATTCAATCCAGATACAAATACTTGTTTAATTTGCCTGGAAACGAAAAGTTCCTTAAAAGGTCTTTCGTGTTGTAATTCACACTTTACTTGCTCGGACTGTTTAAATGATTGGGTGAAACAGAGCACATTCGAAAGCGTTGAGAAAGCACGGCAAAGTGGTTCAAGCTTTAATTTTCAAGATTTACATACCCGCTCTGGTCATATTTATTGCCCAGCTGTGGCTTCCGGAAATTGTAATTCAGATCATTATGCTGATCATGAAATTTCCAAAGTATTATCTCAATCTATTTGTTGTAGATTTTTTACAACATTATTATACGCAACAGAAACGAGTAAACGTATAAAGGAAACGCAAGAACAATTATTAAATGCAATGAGAGGAAATGGAATCGATGAGAAAGCAGTAGAAAGGACAAAAATTAATTATGCAATGAAAAATGCTTTACCAAACGCAAGAATGTGCAAAATATGTTTCTTTGGTCCAATTATTAATTTGAATTGCAATGATATGGCTGCACATGCCCATGAAGCCAATAACAATTGCCCAAGATGTGGTTGGGCTAGTGCTCTTTGGTATGATTATCCATTATGGGATGGGCGATTGCCATACGACTCTGTGGTTTTAAATGATAATAATACTAATAGCAATTCTAATAATGACGATACTGAAAATGAAACAAAGGTAAGTGGTATGATTGAAGATAATTTACTGCGAAAAAAAAATGAAAGAAAAAATAATCCATGTCCAACTGATGCATATACAATCAAAACCCATATGGGTGTCGGCAAGCTTATCTTAGCTCGTAATGATGGAGTCAATGTCATTGAATTAAATTGGGCTCTTGCAAATGGGGCAAAGGCTCGAATGTATACACGGAAGCCGTTGCTTCATTTACTTGAGAAAAAGCCATTATTAGTCGAAAATGTAAAAGCGATACAAGATACTGAAGAATACATCGAGGATCAAAAAGTACACGTAAAAAATTTGGAGCAAAAATTATTTGCATTGAAATTAAATACTGTAAACCTCATTGGTTTTTGTTCTTTAGTAAACAAATTTAACAAAGATAATAAACTCCATGGATTTGTAGAACAATTAAATATTCAAAAAAATGTAATAAAAGAATCTCTTGTTAAAACTAGTAAAGAAATTGCATTGTCCAAACAAGCATATGCTGATGAGGTAGAAAATTGCGATGTAATTGAGGTGCTATGTGAAAAGTTAAAACAAGAGGCATTATATGACAACTTAATAACTAAAGCAAAAGAAGAAGTTAAAAAAGTGTCATCACTCGTGCAGCTGACAACTCCAAACGAGGTATACGCAATAAGATCTTTTGTCTCGCCGCCAAAATCTCTAATATTGGCTACTGAGGCACTTGGAATTATTTTTAAACTTGCACCAGATATAAATGAAAATAATGGAGAAGAAGATTATTTTCGCATAGTAACGCAAGAACTTTATATGACAGGGAAACAAATGATGAATAATATGATGACATTTGATAGCACAAAAATAGATGAAAATACTCTCAAGAAACTTCGGCCATATGTTGAAACACATTTTGCTGGGGATTTGGTAGCAGGAGATCTTGGAAAAGCATATTCCGTTTGCCATACTATTCGTAAATGGGTGTGTGCACACTATCATTATAGACTTGTGTCTAATAAAAAAGAATTCCGATTACTAGACAAAAAGTTTGATAATATTAATAAGAAATACGAAAAATATAGTGATTTGCTAGCACCACATGAAGCATTGATAAAGGAACGTAAAAAAATTACACGAACACTTCAAAAGAAAGAAAAAGAGTTAAAATATGTAGAGAAACAAATGATGAGTTGCAGAAATAAAGATACGCAAGATATAATTGCATTGGTTTCGTCTACGATGGAACAAAAAAAAAAGATTGATCCACTTGATCTAGAAAAATCCACGGTAACATTGAAGTGTTTTGATAAGGCCTATAAATCATTGATAGATATGATGGAGAAGAATGATGCTATAAATAAAGAATCAGCATTGGACAGAATGCTTGTAAAATCTTGTAAAAGCCATGTTGTCTTTTTTAACGGGGAATCTCGGAAGGCTATTCAAGATAATAAATATAATGTCAATGCAAATGTGTCTAAATTTGAGCAAGAAACACCATTATGCACCACCGCGTATCATGGAACTCCTGATGTTACCGAATTTTTATTGAAGCAAAAAGGTATCGATGTAAACCAACGTGGGAAAGGGGGGAAAACACCATTATTAATGGCCATTAGTTGCGGTAACGTTAAAGTTGTTCAAAAGTTATTGGAACATTCAGATATTACGCCATCATTGGTACTTTATGATTCTGATGGGTATGGACCTTACGAAACCAAAGATTTACTCGGGAAAATAATTGTAAAGCAAATACCAATTAAAAAAAATAAAAAAGAAATCAAGAAACTTATTAACGATAAGATTAATAGCATCGCCTCGAAAAATGCTCAATTCAAAGAAATGCAAAAGAATTTATCAATTGCTGAAAAGAAGATACCAGAACTGGAAGATAGGCTGAAGAAACTGAAAGAAGAGAAAATTAGATTAGAAAATATGCCACTTGAAAGCAAAGATTGGAAAAAAATTAAGTTGTTAAAAACGAAAACGAGATCACAGCATAAGATGTGGGCCATGGAAAAAACAAATAATAGCTCCAAAATATATGAAAAGGGCGACATTGTGATTTTAAAAACGTTGAAACCACATACAGAATGGTTAGAGGGTGGGATTAATTATTCAAGACGCCATGTATTTAGAAAAGAAAGACGCAGAATATGCGTTGTACAGTCTGTAAATTATGATGAACAAACTGTAAAATTGTTAACAGATGATCATTTTTCATTAAACTTTGTGCCAATGAAGCGTATCACCCCGTTTATGCCTTTATTAGGTACTTGCTCATGTCTAAAATTTCAAACTGACAACGGGTCTGTGGGATACGCTGTAATTGGTTCAAGCGTAAATAAGGGGAAAAAAGGAGATATTAACGAGGTTATACTCCGAAGTCCATTATGTCCTACTTTTCCAAATAATAAAAAAGATAAGTCGTTGAGTTTTGTCGTTCTTCGTGAAACAAACTTATATAAATCAAGAAAAATGGAGGAAGTGATAAAAGTATTAAATCGTGGAGAAATTATTAAATTAACAAATGAGTTCAAAGAAGATGATGCTAATAAAACTGATGTTGATAATAGTATTGCTACATCATCCTCGGTGACGATACCATGTAAGTCATTAACCGATCGAATACTTGGACATAGTGGTGAATGGCGGGACGAGTCAAAAGATGCATGGTGTAATCGTTCAAAGAAAAAAATCAGTACCTGTAATAATAATTGTAACACGTTTCATCCTGTATGTTGTCATGGAATAGCAATCATTCGACAACCACACTGGTCTTGTTGTGGAGTTACTAAACGTTATCATCCTTGCAGAAAACCATCAAATAGTAAGACAAATTCGCTCCGCCTAACTGATACAGTATTAGCAACACCGTGGTCTGAAAATAACCTCAATAAATATGCTAACGAAATAAAAGATACTGATTGGTTACCAGGAACTATATTAAAAAAACACGATGATGGAACTTTTGACATATGTTTCTATAAGCAGATAAATGATCATGGAGAAAATAGCGACGATGATGAATATTATCACGGAGATGAATATTATGATAATAGGGATACACGTATGCGCGATTTAAACACCATAATAGAACATGTATCAAATGTTCTACCAAAGTATGCTTTTTCAAATGAAACTCGAGATATATCTTACCAATTTAACAAAAATATCGAACGGAAAATTGTAGATATTCTAAATTCAAAAAATTTGTTGCGTACAAAACCTAAAACATTTTTAACAAGTTTGAAACAGAAAAAAGCTCTAACGGATGGTGAGGTTATTGGGGAAACTAAAGGCTACATCAACAATGACGAGGAGGAGACGAAGGAGGACGATGACGACACAAGTATTGCAAAGGATCATCATTATAGTAAGCTGATTGGTAAACGTGTAGAGGGAAAACTTAGGGCGAAAAGATGGACCAGGTATTTTCCAGGTAAAATTGTTAAAATTATCAAGAGAATGAACACCATAAAATTTAAAATACATTTTGATGATGATGAGCGTTGGGTTCTTCAGAAAGATGAAATCTTGGACTTTGATAAATTGCTTGTGAAATATGGCGTTGTAGAAAATAAAAACAAAGATATCAAGTTTACTGTCCAAGAGGATTTATGTATGTTCGAATTGGAAAATAAGCTGCATGCAGCTGATATCAAACGTAATCTTATATACATGCCAAATGGGAATATAATGCGAATAGCACAAAAACAAATACCGGTAGATCTTGTTGAAAGCCATAGAAACATTCTTAAAGCGAAAACAAAACGGATTTTTCTTCCACAAACATGGGAAGAGTTCTCTTACCAAGCACAGCTAATTTTAGACACGCATAAAATTAAAAGTGCTCATGTTATGAAAAAAGATGGAAGGGAACACGATTTTTTCAGAGCTACATTGTTAAATAAAACAACATATAGCAAAGCATTAGTACGTATCCAAGCAAACGATGTCATTGCTTGTCATCAATTTTTAAGCCCACAGGATGCAACTGAGGATTTTCCTATTGATTACGTCTTTATGCTTGGAGAACTAGTCAATTGTCAGGCAAAAAAACGGAAATTGAAAAAAAAATCATGGAGAAAATCAGTATCGAAAGTTGGAAGAATTATTGGCTTTGAAACTGATGGAAGGCTTAAAATACATATACGAAATACTAGAGCAGATATGAAAAGAGATGATGATGAACAGAAAGATGAAACTTATCGCAAGGATAATTGGGAATATTTTTCAAGAGATGAATTGTCCCGTTATGAAAGAGATGCAAATTATGATTCAGATGATGAACGTGCATTAAATGAAGCAAGTGACTCCGGGTTTACATCTGAAGAGGAGGAAGAATAAAAATTGTCATCATTCTCTAAAATATCCTCTTTTTATAATTTTACGATCTCTCGTACGTACGAACGTATCATACTTAGTATCATACATTGTGGATATATTAAAAAAATGTTTTTTGTGTACTACATATTTTTCTCTTTTTATTTAACTCTAGCACTACTTTCACTAAAGCACACACACAAGTCGCGACACCAGATGATGCCAACAAATTTTTTCCCTTCACGAATCACGAATACATATATAATCAATCTTTACCTCAATTTCAAACTTCTATACTTGTTTGTATTCTAAGTGATAGGGGAAAGATATATCATATTTTGAAATTTAGAAGAATTTGATTGATGATAATATTTTTTGATAAAAACTGTATTTATATTTACATTATTAATACATATATTTTGTATATGTTTGTAAATGTATAATAGTATAAAGAGTCTTTATATACAATTGTAGTAGTATATTATAAGTCTGTGTGTGTGCTTGTACTTCTGTGTGTAATAATCTACATATATTTATATACGTGTGTGTGTATTGATAACATACAATAAAAAATAAACAGAAATTATCATCATGATGATGATGCCAACAACAACAACAACAACGACGACGACGACGAATTCCACCACCACGACGACGTCAATTTCAAATAGTCAAGATACTGGTGGTATGCAAATACCAACACCAGAACATTTTATATGTTCAATTAGTGGTGAAATATTCAAAGATCCTGTCATGGCAGCTGATGGGCAAACATATGAACGTGAATCAATTGAAAAATGGATTGCAACAAAAGAAGGTCAACCTGTTACATCTCCTTTAACTGGTGCTATTTTAAATAATCATATGTTAACACCAAATCATATGGTAAAAAGTATGATATCATCGTGGCAACAAAAAAATAAAAATGGCATTGATTTCAATAAAGCGTTGAGGACGATTGAGGGTGAAATGCTAACATCAGAGCCAACGAATAATGTGATTGAAACAATATCAAAGATTGCAAACCTTGTACAATCAAGTCCAAAAGTCTTAGTGACAAGTGAAAAAATTAATAAATGGAAAAAGTACATTGATTCTAATTCACTTTTAACTACAGAGGTAGTATCATCGTTTAGTGTTCTTGAATCTGAAATTGCACTTTTCTTAAACAACAAAACTGATGAATTGAATAAATATAATGCTATCAAAGATTGTCAATCTTTAATGATAAAATCAGAGGAAGAGAATAGCGTAAAATTGAAAAATGAATATATTCAATCAGAAAAAGCATATGATGAAGCAAAACTGAATTTTGAAAATGTGAAAAAATCATTATTAATAAATAAAAAAAAACTTGAAATATTGAAAAAAATGAATGAAAATATTGAATTGAAAATTAAGAATGTGGTGGACGCTGTTGGTAAAGACATTATTAATAACGATAATGTAACAGGAAAAAAACGTAAAAATATTGATGAGATAAACGGTAACAATATTGATGGCAGCAATAGTAGTACTACTAGCTCGTCTTCTTCATCATCATCTACATCCAGAAGAAAAAAACGTCGTAAGCAAAAGACTGATAATAATAATAATAATGTTAGTAGTGTTGATTTATCTGTTGGCGCACGTGAATTGATGATGAATGGATTTCTTCATTTAATCGCCGACTATGACTACGATTCACTGATTGTTATACCACTTAAATATCAAACTATGATTGAAATATCTGCATATAGTGGATTTGATCTTGCAATTGGCGTATGTCATATTTTTGGATTTGGTAATTTTATTAAAGATGCTGAAAAAGGATATAATATTATTACTAAATATTATGAAAATAATAAAAATGATAGTTTATCACAAAATATACTTGGTTTTTTGCATTATATTCAAATTGAGCCTTTAAAAGGTTTCGAAACCGTAAATAATAAAAAAACGGCATTTAATTTTTTTAGTAAATCAGCGGAACAAGGAGATGCATATGGTGAATGTTTGCTTGGTATATGCTATTGTTATGGATGTGGTGTAAAACAAGACAAAAAGAAAGCATTTGGTTTGTTTATGAAATCAGCAAAACAAGGATCATCAATCGGTCAATATTATCTTGGTGATGCATATAGGTATGGATACGGTGATGCGAAAGATGAAAAAAAAGCATTTGAATGGTTAAAAAAATCTGCAGAACTGGGATTTGCGCAAGGTCAATATGAAGTTGCTCAGTATTTTCGCTATGGAAGTGGGTTTATCAAAAAGAATTATAATAAAGCCTTGGAATGGTATAAAAAAGCATCTGAACAAGGATATGCTCGAAGTTCCCAAATAATTGGTGAGTTGTACAGAAAAGGTTGTGGTGATAGTTTTCCAAAAGATGAAAAAAAAGCATTGGAATGGATGACAAAAGCCACAGAGCAAAATTCTAAATTAATGTTTGAAATTGGTTGGAGTTATCTTCGTGGAAGTAATGGGTGTACCAAAAATTACAAAGTTGCTTTTGAATTTTTCACAAAATCAGCACAGCATTGTAAAGATTCAAGTAGTATGAATTATATTGGCGATATGTATCTACATGGTCAATATGTTACAAAAGATTATGAAAAAGTAGAAGAATGGTATCAAAAAGCAGCAGATCACTGCAAGAGTGGTGAATATGAGTATATGCTAGCAAATTTGTACTATTACGGAGATGAAATGCCACAAAATTATGCTAAAGCATTTGAATATTACACCAAAGCAATTGAAAATGGAGATTACATCTGTTATAGTCAAATTCAGCTTGGTATAATGTATAGAAATGGTGAAGGTATCATAAAAGATGATAAAAAAGCATTTGAATATTTCACAAAAGCACTAGAACATGACGAAGATGATGAATCTTTTGAAGCTAAACATTTACTAGGTATAATGTATAAAAATGGTGAGGGAGTGCGGAAAAACAACAAAAAGGCATTTGAACTATTTACAAAATCGGTAGATGAAGGTGAAGGTTCCGAGTATGAAAATTTATCTGAAGTTCAACGTTTACTTGGCAATATGTATCATTATGGTTATGGTATCAAAAAAGATTTAAAAAAAAGGCATTTGAACTATTTACAAAATCGGTAGATGAAGGTGAAGGTTCCGAGTATGAAAATTTATCTGAAGTTCAACGTTTACTTGGCAATATGTATCATTATGGTTATGGTATCAAAAAAGATTTAAAAAAGGCAAAAGAATGGTATGAAAAAGCTGCTAATGATGAATTTGAAGACGGGGAAGAGAAGAAAGCAGATGAAGAAGCTATTGAAATGCTTACACATGATGAATTTCAAAATTTATAAAAAACATATATATATATATATATATATTATATATAATATTTAAAGCAAAAAGGAATTTATATATTAAGACAGAGATACGCATGCGTTTCCTCTCATCATGTTTCATGTTTCTTATAATATTAAAAAACAACACACTACTTTCACTCTCACTCAAACAGACACACACACCAAATCACCAAATGCACAAATCTTTTCGAATTCACGAAATATCAAATCATATTCAATCAATATCTCAAATTTCTTATACTTATATGTACCAGGTATATTCTAATTAATAGGGGAAAGGGTATAAAATATTTTGAAATTAGAAATACCTGGAATAATTAATTTGATATTTGATGATAAAATATGTATTTCTATTATTAATACATGTATTGTATAATGTTTGTAAATGTATGTAATAGTATAAAGAGTATTTATATACAATTGTAATAGTAGATTATAAGTGTGCGTGTGCGCTTCTGTGTTCAATCATCTATATATATATTTACATACGAGTGTGTATCGATAATATACAAGATTAAAAATCAACAGAAATTATCATCATGATGATGATGCCAACAACAACAACCACAACGACGACGACGAATTCCACCACGGCGACGACGTCAATTTCAAATAGTCAAGATACTGGTGGTATGCAAGTGCCAACACCAGAACATTTTATATGCTCAATTAGTGGTGAAATATTTAAAGAGCCTGTTATAGCATCAGATGGGCAAACATATGAACGTGAATCTATTGAAAAATGGATTGCAACAAAAGAAGGTCAACCTGTTAGATCTCCTTTAACTGGTGCTATTTTAAATAATCATATGTTAACACCAAATCATATGCGTGAATCTATTGAAAAATGGATTGCAACAAAAGAAGGTCAACCTGTTAGATCTCCTTTAACTGGTGCTATTTTAAATAATCATATGTTAACACCAAATCATATGGTAAAAAGTATGATATCATCGTGGCAACAAAAAAATAAAAATGGCATTGATTTCAATAAAGCGTTGAGGACGATTGAGGGTGAAATGCTAACATCAGAGACAACGAATAATGTGATTGAAACCATATCAAAGATTGCAAACCTTGTACAATCAAGTCCAAAAGTCTTAGTGACAAGTGAAAAAATTAATAAATGGAAAAAGTACATTGATTCTAATTCACTTTTAACTACAGAGGTAGTATCATCGTTTAGTGTCCTTGAATCTGAAATTGCACTTTTCTTAAATAAAAAAGCTGATGAATTAAATAAATATAATGCTATCAAAGATTGTCAATCTTTAATGATAAAATCAGAGGAGGAAAATAGCGTAAAATTGAAAAATGAATATATTCAATCAGAAAAAGCATATGATGAAGCAAAACTGAATTTTGAATATAAATTTTGAAATTCATCATGTGTAAGCATTTCAATAGCGTAAAATTGAAAAATGAATATATTCAATCAGAAAAAGCATATGATGAAGCAAAACTGAATTTTGAAGTAGTGAAGAAATCATTATTAATAAATAAACAAAAACTTGAAATATTGAAAAAAATGAATGAAATTATTGAATTGAAAATTAAGAATGTGAAGGACGCTGTTGGTAAAGACATTAGTAATAGCAATAATGTAACAGGTAAAAAACGAAAAGGTGTGGATGAGATAAACAATAATGCTGATGGCAGCAGCAATAGTAGTACTACCAGCTCATCTTCTTCATCATCATCTACATCCAGAAGAAAAAAACGTCGTAAAAATAAGATTGATAATAATAATAATAATGTTAGTATTGATTTATCTGTTGGTACACGTGAATTGATGATGAATGGATTTCTTCATTTAATTCGCAAATATGACTACGATTCACAGATATTTATACCACTTCAATATCAAACAATGATTGAAATATCTGCATATAGTGGATTTGATCTTGCAATTGGTCTATGTCATGTTTTTGGATTTGGTAATTTTATTAAAGATGCTGAAAAAGGATATAATATTATTACTAAATATTATGAAAATAATAAAAATGATAGTTTATCACAAAATATACTTGGTTTTTTGCATTATATTCAAATCGAGCCTTTAAAAGGTTTCGGATATAAAGATAATGATAAAAAAGCATTTGATTATTTTAGTAAATCAGCAGAACAAGGAGATGCATATGGTGAATGTTGGCTTGGTAGATGCTATTGTGATGGTCATGGTGTAAAACAAGACAATAAGAAAGCATTTGATTTGTTGATGAAATCAGCAAAACAAGGATCAGCAATTGGTCAATATTATCTTGGTGAAGCATATAGTCCTCGTATGTATGGAGACAGTGTTGCAAAAGATGATAAAAAAGCATTCGAATGGTATAAAAAATCTGCGGAACAAGGATTTGCGCAAGGTCAATATGCAATTGCTCTGTATTTTTGTGGTGGGATAGATTTTATCACAAAGAATTATAATAAAGCTTTGGAATGGTATAAAAAAGCATCTGAACAAGGATATGCTGAGAGTTCCCAAGCAATTGGTGAGATGTATGAAAAAGGTTGTGGTGATAGTTTTCCAAAAGATGAAAAAAAAGCATTGGAATGGCTGACAAAAGCAACAGAGCAAAATTCTGGCTTACTGTCTAGAATTGGTTGGTATTATCTTTATGGAATGGCTGGGTGTACCATAAATTATAAAGTTGCTTTTGAATTTTTCACAAAATCAGCACAGCATTGTAAAGATTCAAGTAGTATGTGTTATATTGGCGAGATGTATCTACATGGTCAATATGTTACAAAAGATTATGAAAAAGTAGAAGAATGGTATCAAAAAGCAGCAGATCACTGCAAGAGTGGTAAATATGAGTATTTGCTAGCTGAATTGTACTATGAAAGAGATGAAATGCCACAAAATTATACTAAAGCCTTTGAATATTACACCAAAGCAATTGAAATAGGCAAAGATAAAATTTACATCCGTTGGAGTCAAATTCAGCTTGGTAAAATGTATAGAAATGGTGAAGGTGTTATAAAAGATGATAAAAAAGCATTTGAATATTTCAAAAAAGCAGTAGGGTCTCATGAAGGCCATTATCGTACAGACGCCAATGCTCAACATTTACTAGGTATAATGTATAAAAATGGTGAAGGTGTAAGAAAAAATTATAAAAAGGCATTTGAATTATTTTCACAATTAGTAAAGAAGTGGGAAAAACGTTATTATGAAAATTTATCTGAAGTTCAACGTTTACTTGGCAATATGTATCATTATGGTTATGGTATCAAAAAAGATTTAAAACAAGCAAAAGAATGGTATGAAAAAGCTGCTAATGATAAATTTGAAGATGGGGAAGAGAAGGAAGCAGATGAGGAAGCTATTGAAATGCTTACACATGATGAATTTCAAAATTTATAAAACATTAAAAATATATATTATAATATTTTTAATTTTTAAAGGGAGAAGGAATATTTTAATTTATAGCTTAATAGATAGAGAAATAGCATTACGTAAATTTGTTTCCCAATATAAACTTCCTTAAACTAATTAAAATAAATATTTTACGTATAATTTTAACGTAGAGAATTCACTCTGATTTTAATATGTACACTATTTCCGTATAGGCTTTTAAGGTGACAATTGAAAATATTACAAAATTTTTATGGCAATCGAATCTTTGCAGCTGCGCCATGTCCAGCCAAACCTTCTATTTTTGCAAAGGCAACTGCATCTTCTATCAATGGTCGAGATTTTACAGCATCATCAAATGACATATATGTTCGTACACAAAGAAATGTTAAAACGCTTAACCCGCCGGAGAAACGAGCAGTCCCACTAGTTGGCAATGTATGATTTGGACCACTAGCATAATCACCTGTAACTTCCGCACATTGTTCACCAATAAATACGGCACCATATGCTTTTAATTTATTAGCAACATCTTGTGGATTAGCAGTATGAACCTCTAAATGTTCCGGTGCTAGCATATCACAAACTTTAATACCTTCTTCTAAATCTTTAACGCAAACACCAAAGCCATTTTTTACTAAAGATGCACGTGCAACATCAGCTGTTGACAAAACAGACAATTGTTTAAATAATTCTTTCTCAACTTTTTCAATTAATTCCAATGAAGTTGAAATTAATACGCTTGATGCAGCGGTATCATGCTCAGCTTGTGCTATTAAATCAGCTGCTACAATATCTGGCTTGGCAAATTCATCTGCTAAAACTAATACCTCAGATGGTCCTGCTAACATATCAATACCAACTTTTCCAAAAACGGTTTTCTTCGCTGCAGTTACAAAAGCATTTCCTGGACCGACGACAATATCACATTCTGGTATATTTCCTACACCATATGCCATAGCAGCAATTGCTTGTGCTCCCCCAATCGTTAAAACATAATCTGCACCTGCTACATATGCTGCTGCCAATGTTTCATCTGTTGGGCGTGGGCTTGCAACTACGACAGTTTCACAACCAGCCACACGTGCCGGTATGACTGTCATTAGAACAGATGATGGCAATGGATATCTACCGCCAGGTGCATAGCATCCTGCATTTTTTACTGCCCGTACCGTATGGCCAGCTTTTCCACCTTGAATATCCATATTAAATTGTTTCAATGAATCTTTTTGTCCTTGTGCAAATTCTCTTACACGTTGTGCAGAACGATTTAATAATGATCGTGTCTCATCCGATATTCTATCATATGCTGCTTTCAATTCATTTTTTTCTACATTTGGTCCATTTCGTAATAAATATGGTGTAGATTCACTTGGCAAATCACCAAAACGCACTGAATATTTTAACAATGCAGTTTCCCCATTCTTTTCCACATCCCTTACTATGTCCACAGCAGCTTGTTCAATTTTTGGATTGGTAGATGCACGCCATAAGCTTTTTTCTTTGTTTAAAACTTGAGTAGCAGTAAAACGCTGTAATGGCAAACTTGAATCAGTAGATTTATCTATTTTCGTTTGCTTTTTACTGTTACGATCGTTACCTACTAATAAAACATTCAACGCATCCATCCCATGATTTAATACGATATCTGCACCGGAGGTAGCTAATAAACGTGCTGTTTTTTCCGATCCTTCTGGCAACTTGACACCGACACCAACAATACCCGCAGCAGTTGATGCTCGTATATCATCAACCGTATCCCCAAACATATAAATATCATCCCGCATATTTGTCTTGCTAACATTCTCAATGCCAAGCAATTTTAATGCCATTTGTACAGGTGCTGGATCTGGCTTCGGTTTTTCAGTATCTTCCATACATACACATTTTGTAAACACTTGATCTAAACCTACTAATTTTAAAAAATAATCACAATCATCCCGTGGTCTGCCAGTAACAATTGCACATGGATATTTCTCAGCTAAATCAAGTAACATTTGTTTACTTGGTATTAATGTTTCCGTATCACGTAATCCACCAAGATAAAGTTCTTGGAATTTGTTTTTAACATCTTCATATTCCACCGTAGCACCACCACCACCAATATTATTATTCATGATCAATCGATGTGAAACAACCCAATCATTATTTGCATCACCTTTTGCCTTCATGTCATTGATGTCTTCATTGCTTATATTCACATTAAAAAATTTACATGTTTCAATAATTGCTGCTCTATAACTTGCTTTTACATCAGCAAGGACACCATCCATATCAAATATTAATGCTTTTACATTCTTATTTGCCATAGAAAAATCATTTACTAACTCACTTTCATTCGGGACCATTTCCAAAGCATTATGAAATCGCTCCATATCACGCGGTGTACCGACACTTACACGAATGTAACGTTCCAACGCACCACCTTGACTGCCAAAAAAACGTATCCAAACATCATGCGATTTAAGTACTGCAGCAACATGTTTTGCATTGAAACCATGTACACGACATAATACAAAATTCGATTCTGTTGGTGTTGGTGTTAACCATTCTTTCTCATTTAGCTTTGCTTGTAATACTTTTGCACCTTCTGCAACTTTAAATACATTCGAAGATTTATCTTCCACTAACATTTGTTTCATTTCCAATGCTTTAATTGCAGTTTTTTCCGCAGTACAATTTACATTGTAAGGTTGCTTTGCAATCATCATAGCACTGATGATAATTGGATCAGCCAATGCATATCCAATTCGTAATCCAGCTAAACCAGCCCATTTGGATAACGTTCGCATGACGACAACATTTTGGTATTTTTTCACTAAACTTAATGATGGTGCAACAATGCTATTCAACGATTCCACGAATTCAATATATGCTTCATCAACAACTACTAACGCACCCGTCTTTGCTAAAATTTCAATTTCTTCTTCACTTGTCATAGTTCCAGTTGGATTGTTTGGATTTGCTAGGAAAATAATAGTTGTTTCATCAGATTCTTTCACAATTTTTTGTACATTGATTTTGAAATTATTTTTATCATCGCGTGGGATATTAACCATAGGAATGTCGTGCAATCCACATAGCGCGTTGTACATTCCAAACGTTGGTGTTAAATGAATAGCACGTTTTGGTTTAATTACACGCAATATTACATCTAACATATCATCACTACCAGAGCCAGCAACGACTTCCTCTTTGGAAAATCCAGGATGTGTCTTTGCAATAGCTTGTCTTAAATCATTTTGTCCAGGATCGGGGTAAACATGAAATGATTTAATTGCATCTTGTGATGCTTTGATAATTTCTGGATGAGGTCCATAACTCATTTCGTTTGCATTTAATTTAGCAATATCACCACTTGGTGGTGGTACACCTTTATAAGCTGGACCATTTGCCAATATTGCTGCATGTTTTAATGCAGGGTGTATTGTTTTTTGTTTTTTACGATTTGGTTCCACAATGGATGTCATCTTTTATGTATATATATGTATATTTGTTTCTAGTTGTAAAATATTTAATAATTTACTCGTCGTTGTAATATAATAATAATTATAATATGATGAGGAGGACGATGATTCTATTTATATATTCCCTTTTCTATATGTATGATATCTATTATATTAATTAATATATGAACATTCTATTTGGGTTACTCTGGGATTTTGAAAATATGTGCCAAAGAATGCGTTTTTTCGGCTATGCTGATCGGGAGGAAATTTAATACTATATTTGTATCTTATAATATTACAAGTTTTAATAGGATATAAATATCTTTAACAGTATTAAATTCATATATTAAATACAATTCTGATTTCAGAGAGGTCCTCCTGGTTCCGAAATCTCCTCCTAAAATCTCGACGCTATAATTTCAATAAGGTAATGATGATGCGCCAATACTTTTGTGAATGACAGCTTTTTTTTAACTTTAGTATGTAGCATATAAATAGTGCTATATCGATAGTCTTACATAATATTTAATAGAGTTATTACTTAATATTGGCACTCGTATTTATAGCGAATTGGGCCTGATGTTGCACAATCAATGTGTACAATTAATATTTTGGAATAAGTTTACAATCCTCAAGACGGTAAAATATAATATGAAGCACTTATATCATAAAAATATTTGCGTACTAGCATTTGATTAAATCTGTGATACTGTCGGCGCGAAATTATAATTATATAAATTTACAACCCATATTCCTTCAAATTATTCATCAAATCGACAACAAATAATGTAAAATTTTCATCACGTTTATCTAATACACCATTTACTTCAACAAATCGTTTATCACGTTTGTTTTCAGCATCTCGAACATTTCGTTTCTTAATATCAGCCCTATAAATTGCTATAACCCATACAAACAACTCCAAACATACACAGACAAAGACTCTTTTGGCTTCTTCCCATGTCAATTCTTTGTTAATTGTACCATCATCCAATTGGATTAATTCATCATAATATAATTTTAAATAATTAAATGTTCGTGTTCTATCTACATATGGTGCATTTGCTAATGCTGAATAAACAAAATATACAAATTCATATGCAAAATGTCCATGGCCATACATTTGCCAATCTAATATGATCGCATCATCAACATCTTTTAAAAACATAATATTTCCACAATGATAATCACCATGTAATATAGTCTGTTTATCATCAAGATTTTCAAGGATTGTGGAAATTTTATCACGATATAATGTTTCCAATCGTACCAATGGTTCAGATATTTTATTCTCTGCTAAATATGTGCGTTCACTACCATATTCATTAATATATTTCTGAAATGAATATTTTTTTTTCATATCATTTAAAACTTTTGTCCAACCAAAGACACATGGATACCAATACGTATTTTTAATTGTTTTTAATAATTTTGAATTTTTCTTTTTCCCCCAATTTACGGCATGTATTTTTGCCATATTTTTAATAGCAATTTCAATATGTTTTTCTGTAATGTTCATACTTGTGACTTCGTATTTATCAGCCCTGGAATAAAATATAGTGTTTTTTATATAATATAATGAAGCATGTATGTATTAATTATAATAATATATATATACACATATATGAACAAATGGTGATGAGGTATTGTTAGAGAGGACATTTTTTATCTACTAGTGCCATTATAGTTAGTAATTTAGTAGAGAGACGACACAGCCAACGGAAAAATGTTATTTTATATTATAGACACTGTATACTTACATTTCATCTGTAATATCACCGAAAAACATATACCTGCGCATATTTGTTTTTTTATTGCACCAGACCATACAACAAAGATTTGGATCACCATAATCAAGCATATCGCATGCATAGCAATCTGGTAATTTTACCCCTGCATTAGCAATTTTTTCTTGTAACAATGATTTCCCATTGAAAAAATCATATTCTCTTCTTTGAACTTCTTCAGTATTCATCTCCATTTTACATATCGAAAATAATAAAAGTCTTGAAATAAAAGGTATTCCGGGCGCCCCTCCACTGGTAGGACCGTTAGCCATATTTAACCATTTTAAAATTAATGTTTTCGGTCTACTATTGCCCTCATCACTGTTACCTTCATATTCAATATTTTTAAAACGGCACACAATACCGCCTGCGAATCCTCCACCTGCACCTTCAGCACCAAAATTTTGTACTTCAAATGATTTAACTGGCATATCTATTGCTTGAGATAAAAAATCTGCATTATACCCTGATTGGTTTATTGGAATATTGCCATTAGTCGCTTCACTTTTCGTTTGTATCGATGTCATCTTTTGTAGTATTATTGTTGTTGTTAGTATTGGTATGCTATATATGTATATGTTGCTGTTATTATTCTTATTATTGTTATATACATAGTACAATTGTAGTTCTTTTCAACTTTATTCTATTACTTGGTATTAATCTTGTGTATAGTATTTTTTTATAGTAATAAATAATAATATGCACATCATATTAAAATATGTGCAACATTCATATGCATATGATAATATAATATCTATTATAGTGTGCTTATTAATAATTTGGGAGTTGGACATAATATTTCTAGAATATTATATTAGTTCAATTAGTAATATCTTATTAATTTAACAAATCACCCTGCACCTTAAAATATTATTTATAAGTTTTTTGATGAAGACAAAATAATTGTACTTGGTAATCCAGGTAATATAAAAATAAATAATAATAATTTAATTTAAATAAAGTTTCCACGCGCTGTCATATAAATATATCATAAATGTTCACAGAAGATTAAAAATGTTATTGCATGCAAAGGTCAATTGATTTCATGATAATACCATTCAAATTCTATATACGTGCCATAGATTTAGTTATTGTTGTTATTGTTATCCACATTTGGCGAAAGCGTGACTTCCAACTGCGGGCTTCCATCTTCGCTGGAATATGCGGGGCTAGTTGGCGAATACTATTGGGGGTGTAATAAAAAATTTTATGTTAGATTTTGATTTGATTTTCTCATGCGAATGTGTTAATTGAGTTCTACCTACAGCTGGACTAGTTGGCGAATACTGTTGGAATGTAATAAAAAATTTTATGTTAGATTTTGATTTGATTTTCTCATGCGAATGTGTTGATTGAGTTCTACCTACAGCTGGACTAGTTGGCGAATACTGTTGGGATGTTTTGATTTTTTCATGTGATCGATTTTTACATACGGCTGGGCTAGTTGGCGAATAAGCCGGTGATGTCGGACTATATTGAGGGCTCGTCGGACTATATTGAGGGCTCGTCGGACTATATACAGGAGAATTATCTCCACCATCATCACTACCAGGTGAATATATTGGCGAATCTTCATTCCCGCTACTTCCGCTGCCACTCATCCCTCCTTCCGTTCCATATCCTTGGAACACCATAGGTGATTTCGTATCCAACATTGGTTCTGGGCTCCATTCTACACCACTATCATTATCCGTCATTTTTGGTGTAGCAAAGCCACCATTGGTGGTCGGCGTGCTTTGGTTGCCTACACCACCCATTATTGGTGTCATGCTACCAATATTAACTTTTGGTGTTTGGCCAGAATCATCTAAGATCCATGGTTCCTCAGGATCTATATCACTATCTGTTGTCGATGATGAATCGTTCCCATAGCCGGCGCTAGGTTTCTTGACATTTTCATCACCACGTACTTCAATAGTTTCCATTAACATTTTTTCATCTAATATTAAATCAAACATACCAGTACCAAATGGACATTGTTGTCCCATTAAAATGTTTTCAGAGACACCCTTTAATGTATTACTTTCAGCCATGGCAGCAGCATCAAATAAAATTTCAACGGTTTCTTCGAAAGTTGCTCTTTGCCATACACCGTGATCAACGCGATTGATTCCATTTCTAGTAATAGACATTAAATGCCCACGTGATGTCATAGCATCAACTAAAATTGCTAAATGTCGATAATTAACATATAAACCATACGATGAAAGAATGGTTTGAATTTCTTTTAATATCGAACCACGACAAGCTTCGATACCTAATACGTCTCCAATTTCGCATACGTCGTTACTAATAGTTCGAGTATGATCAACATCCGGATGACTTAATACTTCTAATAAATTGCTTCCATCCGTCTCTAAAATCCACTCTTGACGTTCAGTAAAGCCACTGCCATGGGTATATGTTTTACCATTCTTCTCCAAACGTGTGTATACTTTGTCAATACCAGAGATTCCGCACAATTGAACCTCGTCTAATAACTCCGACTCGATTTGTTTCAACAACTCATCGTGATCTACTGCAAAATCTTCTTTATTACCGCCGTCATCATCATCACCATAATTCTGCTCATCACCACCACCGTCCATATACTCTTCTTGAACAAGACGTATAAGCGCAAGTTGCTTCCTATCTAATGACTCTTCAACAATGATCAAAAACATTTCACCAAATTCAGCCATTAATTTTTCTTTTACATCAGCCATGGTTAAATGTTTACCAGACATGGCAGCTTGATTTAATTCAAACCGTAGCACCCATGGCGAAAGATAACCTCTTTCTTCTACACGTTCCATATCAAGCCAATCATCTGGTGCCTCAGACCACGTTTCCAACATACCATTGTGTTCTTCAATACATGATACCATTTTTTTAAATCCATCTTCCTCCTCAAAAACTACTGGATCGTAGATAATGGAAGTCGATAACGTAATATCACGTAAGGTTGTAAATGCTAAAGATGCCTGTACTTGCGTCGCGCGTTCTTGAACAGAGCTAATTTTCTTGCCATCTTCATCCTCCTCCTTTAAATAAATAGTAACACCAGGCGTTTTAATACGTTTACTGACATTGATAACTTCCTTCAAACGAGGTACCCCAAGAGTCACATTTTTCGATGCAATACCAGCATTGTGGAAAGTGTTCAGTGTCATCTGTGTAGCAGGCTCACCAATGGACTGGGCTGCTAATACACCACAAACTTCACCAGGGTTTGAACGCGCACGGTTAAACTTGGATTCAATTTCACCTATAATAAATTTCCAAGCAGCCAATGTTAAACGATGTTCTTTTATGACTACTTTACTTGCTAAATACATTCTAGTCAATATTTTAAATAATAACGTACTATTATGCTGTGCCTCGATGGATAATTTGTCACTTCCAGGCACGATGATTAATCGTTCGAATAATTCTAATACATCTTTCACGACTTCTTTTGGATGGAGCTCTGAAACGTTATTTACATTTCTAAATTGCAATTTTGCTCTATTGATTAAGCGTGCCATGTTAACCGGTACTGGCATTCTGGTATCAGCAACGTCCGGCGACGAGAGAATTGCTTTACGCCATACCCCAATTTCTGCTAATGTCTCTTGATCCACTAATAATTGTTGGTATTCTTCCCTCAAATACCTTTTCGTGTCCACATCGCGTTCAACATCTTCAATTGCTTGGGTCGACATGAAGCGATGCGTTTTGCCATTAACAGTTTCTTCACCAGGTTTGTAATCACTAAATTTGAATTTCCTTGCCATAGCTTTATGGCTCATTTTCATAGTAAACATTTTTTGCTGCTCAACAAATTCACCAGCCATGCCATCCTCACCGTATAAAAATTGAACAATATGACCTTCTGCATTACGCACGGTCCCATCGTAACGGACCATGATGGTTTCCATGGCTTTTACTAAACGGCGTTGGATATATCCTGTCTCTGCAGTTTTACATGCAGTATCAATAATACCTTCCCTTCCACTCATTGCATGGAAGTAAAATTCAGCAGGTGTTAACCCTTTCAAATATGAATTTTCAACAAAACCTCGAGATTCAGGACCTAAATCATCTTTTGCAAAGTGTGGCAACGTTCGATATTGGAATCCGTTTTTAATTCGTTTCCCTTCAACATTTTGTTGTCCTACGCATGCTAAAATCTGCGCAATATTATTTGCACTACCTTTACTACCGGATGTGACGGTAATTTTAAAACTATTATCTTTTGGTAAAGAGTCTGATGCTCTTTTTCCGGAATCATTACGTGCTGCATTTAATGCACGATTCACGGAATCTTCAAAAACTTGTATCATCGTACGACCTGGTTGCGATTCTAATTCATTGTTCTGGCCTTGCTTTACAAGCTCTGCCACTTTATCCTTTTTCTCATCAATGATACGAGCAATCTCAAACATAGTTGCTTCATCAGCCACCGTATCTCCAACACCAATACTAAAGCCCCAATGGATCAACCATGCATTGATGACCAATTGCGTATTATCAATTAAATCACGTGCTGCCATTGGTCCAACCTCTAACCATGTAATATGAATTAACGCATTTGTTCCTGCTCCTAAACTTTTTTTATCTATATTTCCACAATGCAACGTACCATTTTCGATGTAAACATATGAATCTGTCACAGAAAGGTCTGTGATTCCTTGCCCATCCGGTGCGCCACCAGAATTTTTTTGCATATTGATATTTGGCAATATCATCGAATACAATTGTTTCCCAGTCCAATAACTATCATAACCGTCTGTGTAGTCGTCTTCCACGTTTTTACGAGGCACCATAATTGCAGGCACTGGCATTTTCCCATTGAAATTTTTCACCCACATCAACAAATGCATCATCAATTCACGATCGATAAAAATGTCACGTTTGGTAATCAATGATGCACCTAACAAGGAATCTTGTACAATTTTCATCACCGGAGCATTACTTTGTGGGGAAACAATCATGTATGGGGTAAGCATCATTTTCTCCGCCTCCGCTCTTGCTTCTAATGATTGTGGAACGTGAAGATTCATTTCATCCCCATCGAAATCGGCATTGTATGGTGGCGTACATGATAAATTCAAACGAAATGTACTCCAATCAAGTACCTTTGCATAATGCGCCATGATAGACATTTTGTGCAAAGATGGCTGACGATTGAATAATACAACATCACCATCATTTAAATGCCTTTCTACGATCCATCCAACTACAAGTTGCAAATCATTTTTATTACGCACAAATTTTAAATCGATAACTCCACCATCGTCGCGTATGATATAATTTGCTCCTGGGTGGCGATCCGGCCCACGTGCAATCAATTCATGCAAACGCTCTTGGTTAAAATGCGTTACGCGTTCTCGAACAGTTAACGTGGATGCAATACTCCTTGGAACGCCAACTTGTTGAATAGATAAAATTGGATCGGCAGTAATAACCGTTCTCGATGTGAAATCACAACGCTTTCCCATTAAATTACCACGTACTCGACCTTCTTTTCCAACTAAACGTTGACGTATCGTTTTCAACGGCTTGCCGTTCCTATATTTATCTTGCTGTTGCCCTGCCAATTCATTGTTAATCAATGTCGAGCAATGATATTGCAACAACTCGGCATATTGATTCGTAGTGAACGCAGGATCTTCATTTTGAATACTATTTTTCAACGCAATATTTGCTTTTACAATACCAATATATTTATGTGTTAAATCATCATCACTAACACCGGAACCAAATTGCACGGATGGCCTAACATGTGGTGGTGGCACAGGCATGACATGCCATAAAAGCCATTCAGGCCTGGACCATTTTGGATGGAAACCAAGTGCTCTCATGTCTTTTTCAGATATTTGTTTAAAAATATTGTTAACATGAGAAGCTTGTAACATTTGTTTCCTATCCCGACCACCAGCACCTAAATCATTTTCAAGATCTTCCTCATTATCATATTCAAATGAAAGTTGAGAGTGGGCAGGTTTCGAAATTTTTGGTTGTTTTGCACCACAACCACGACGGATCACTTCTTTGCCACCAGTTTCCTCCATGTCCTCATTCAAATCGTCACCACCATAACACTTCTTTTTGCCACGGCATATTTTAGTAAACTCCTTTAAACGATCTTCCGAACGCTTATGTTCGTTCATAATACGATGATATGTTGGATCTTTCTCATCGATTAAAAGCGTACCGCAGTCAAAACACACACATTGCAACACCATACGAACCTTATCAATATATCCCATGTGAAACATAGGGCGTGCAAGTTCAATATGACCAAAGTAACCTACACATTCCTTGTCATCAAATTTATATCCCATCCTTGGATCATTTAAACCACCATATATTGGATTACCACTCTCATCGTGACATCTTGAAGTATTAATACCTTCTTTAATACGCTTACCATTGATAAATGCTTCTTGCGTAACTGATTGTGCACGAATATCCTCTGGACTGAAAACTGAAAATTGCAATTCTTCAATACGTCGCAATGGTGCTCTGGAATAAGCAAATTCAGCAGACATAATTGTTGTATTTTATTTTATTATTATAATTATTATAATTTGTCTTTAAATATCAAGTATACTATTTTTCTTTCAATTGTAAAAAGAACTATGAAGTATATTTTATGTACGGTATATAAATATATAGACGTATCAAACCAAAAATATATGTTCCAAAATATAATAAATAAAATGTTATAATAAATACTCCAATCTGTCTGTGTTGATGTATCGTGTATTGGGAATGTGTCTATCTTTGGTATTATATGTTTGTATTCAACATATATCTACATAGTAGTATATATATTTTATAGTCGTGACATCCATTTATTCATTTTTTTGTTGTTGTTTTTTTTGATTTTTTTGTCCTTCGTCGTCGTCATCATCTGCACATCTTGTCAATACATCATGGGATTACCAGGTTGAATCTATCAGTATATGAAATAATCATACTTATATCTAGTATTGTATATAGGAAAGGAAATAACCTTGTTAACAAATCATCTGCACATCTTGTCAATATACATCATGGGATTACCAGGTTGAATCTATCAGTATATGAAATAATCATACTTATATCTAGTATTGTATATAGGAAAGGAAATAACCTTGTTAACAAATCATCTGCACATCTTGTCAATATACATCATGGGATTACCAGGTTGAATCTATCAGTATATGAAATAATCATACTTATATCTAGTATTATATATAGGTATAAAAAATAACCTTGTTAACAACTGATTTTGATGAAATCCCAAATGCCCTAATTACCCGATATAATTTTTACTGTGCCGGCCAGTCGTAAATTTTCGGTACAAATTTTTTATTATACTTAAACACTATATTACCTATCAAATACACAAATTAATCGGTTTTCAGGTTTTCGAGTGGTTGAGTTTTGGATTAATTTGTGTGTTTGATAGTTAAATATAGTGTTTAAGTATACCAACAAATTTGTACCGAAAATTTACAACTGGCCGGCACACTAAAAATTATATCGGGTAATACTTAGGAATGCACAAATCGAAAGGTATAAATTTATCAAAAGACGTGTGTGGCTGTGAGAAATTGATGATACGATTGTGGGGTGATTTGATATTCCTTAAAACACAATAAAATAATAAGCACCGTATGATGGTAATTATATTTATATATTAAGGTAGTATTCATACAATAGTCTGCGTGCCGTGCCCCGCCTTGTTTTTTTTTTTTGTTCTAGTATCACGTAGCTAAGCGAGCTACGGCAAAAATATGACTATCAGGTAGCTACTATTTACCTGCTAAAATACATTGCGCCAATCATACGCTTCTTGTTTTGTTGTTGAAATATATATTGTGATTGGCACATTGTACGTGATTATATATCACATTGCAAATAGAACAAAATACAAATCAAAAAAATACACCAACCCAGTTTATTACAGTATCCATTACATTAGTATATAGCATTAAGAATTGTTTTTAAGAATAGTTACAACGAAAATTGGAAGAAGAAGGTATTGGAAGTAAAAAAATAGAAAACAATGGATATACCAATAATATATAGAAGAAATTATAATAATAACAATTATATAATTGTATTATTACGTTTATTTGTATCTGTTATATTATTATGTACATCAAACAACATATCATATGGATCTATTGTACAGACACCAACAAACGGTGGTAGTATGCCGGCAAACATTAATGCTGATAATAGTCTTGAAGAACATGCTGGGGCTGCAGCTGCATTAGCAGCTGCTTTAGCAAGTGCTGCTGCCGTTGCAAATGACGATGAAGATATAAATAAATCCTTTTCTGCTGGTAAAACGGGTGGAAAAATAGATCATGTTCATACAAAAGAATATAATACAAATAATAATAATAATAATATACCACCAAGTACAACAGAACAAGAACAAGTTAGCGACGATAATAGTAATAATAAGAATGAAAACATCTTAAACAATGATGACATAGCAACTACTACTGCTACTGCAACTACCACTACTACCACCCTTTCGTCAGATAACAATAATAATAATATACAAGATACGAATAAGATTCAAGAAAAAGAAATAAAAAGTGGCGACGAAACAGCAGTGGTAACAGAAGAAGAAAACAACGACGACGAGGACGATGGATATGTATATTTACCAACAAAAGAACATGCTGAATATCCCATTGAACCCTTATCAAAAGAATCATTAGTAGCTGGTGGTGTAGAAATGCCACAAATTTTTTTCACGTCACCAAATGAAGGTGAAATTTTGAAATCATCCGATGTATTAGTTGGTTTAGCAATTGAGCCTGAAAATACTAATTTAATGGAACGAAATATTGTTATGTGTTTAGAATTATTATTTCGCCATGGTAAACAACGTAGTTGTTTCAACGACATTACAGATGTTGAAATGAGTGGATTAGAAGGTGGACAATTGTTAGCAATAGCAACGTTAGAATTGAATGCTACGTTAGATGGCCGTGTACAAGGTCAGATTATATCGAAAGATACACGTAGCATCAATGTTATTGTAGATGTGAAACCTGCAAAGGTTGGTATAACATTTCCAAGAACGGAGGAACATTTATCTGTACAATATGTTGGTGTTGCCGTTCGACTGGATGGCTTTGAGAAAGACGATGGTATTGTATGCATGACGATTAGTAAAGATATACATGTTAATGAACAAGGTATGGTAACACATGTTGGCGAAAGTACAGATCAATGCTTAAAACCTATGAGAAAAGAAATCGTTGTATCGACTAATTTTCCAGAAGGTTTAAATGGTGTTAGTGCGCAATTGTATTCCATGGATGGGACACCACTTGGTAAACGTGGAACAATGACACAAACATGGTTTCGTGTCACCCCAAGTTCAAGCTTACCACGTCCAAAGATGGGATTAATTACATATTGGGATAGTTGCATGGAGGAAGATCCAACAACTGGCATACCGGTCAATACGAATATTCCAGGAAAATTTTTACCAGCACTTGATGCTACGGATGAATACCCCGTTGTACATATTGGTGTGCTTTCAGCAAGATCATATGATCGTTATGATGAAGCAATGGTTATGATCAAAAGTATTTTATTTAATCGTAAACGGCCAAATATATTACATTTTCATTTAATTGTTGATCCAGCTGGGCGTATATTTTTCACTGAAAATTTTGTAGCCTTGAAATTACCTGGTTTACGTATCAGTTTTTATGATTTTCAACAAGTATGTGTCAAACCAAATGAACGTTTGTTGAAAAAATTTAATTTCACACAAAGTGCACATTATAGCGGTCATGCTGGTTATTGCCGTTTATATATGTATAGATATTTAAAAAATATACCTGGTGTCGATGGTTTAATTGCAGTTGAAAGTGATCAAATATTTTTAGAAGATGTAGTAGAATTATGGAATGAATTTAATAATTTTCCAACAAATGCAATGATTGGTATGCCGGAAATATATAAACCATGGGGTGCTGGTAGAAACCAACCCAGTGTGAATGATTTAACGGATGGAAAAATTAACGGTGTCGAGGATAAAGTAAATAATGAGGATGCTGACCTTGATGATGATCGTAATAATAATAATAATAATAATAAAAAAACAGAAACAAATACTGTTAAAATGATTATGAAAAATAAATATCATGGTAATGGTTTTATAGGTGGCATTGTGATGTTAAATTTTAAACGCATGGGACGTGGAGATGGATGGCAAGATTTAGTTGAAAAATCTATTACAAAATATATTAAAATGAAAGGTGATCTTGAAGTAGAAGTAGAAAGTTGGAATCCACAAATGAATGATCAAGATATATTCAATTCTATTTTTAGTTTACACCCAGAATTGGTATATCCATTACCATGTCAATACAATATACAATTCCATGCATTTCAAGAACATTTACGAACGTGTGGTATGGATACGACAAAAAACATAGAGTGCGATGAAGCGAAGAAAGTAGGCATGTTTTTATGCAAACGAAGGCCAGCAATTGTACATTTCATGGCACAAAGTTATAGAGACCAAGGGGTGATGGGAAAATCATATTATTCTGGGTTTTGGCAAGCAATGAAACAACTCAATCCGGATATGTTGAAATATGATTTCTTAGAGCGTATGTGTGTGTAAAAAAAAGTTTTTTTCCCTCTCTGTATATGTGTTTTTTTTGTGTAAATTATCTCTCATATCTTCACTCTCGTTTCACCACCACCACCACCACTCTCTGAATGAACACCACACAGTAGGAAAAATGTTTATACTGATGTTTATTCTCGGTGATATTTATTCTCGAGATTGAGTATTGAGCATATTATTTAACATGAGAAGTAAAATTATTATATATAACTTAGCTTAGATTTTAACCATACGTCGTATCATCTGATCATCTGATGTACATGCCATATATGTGTGATTTATTTAATAGTTCTAAAATGTGTTTTGCCTTTTTACTTGGTTAAAATCTATGATAGAGAAAACACTCCTTTCTTTACTTGATTGTATTCTAATATTTTCCTATCTCTTTTATAATTACTAATTACTACACATATAGCATAGCGTCAATTAGAAGAATAACAAATCGACTGGTGGTTTTGATGAGGTTTTTTGAAAAAACAAACATTTTAAATTCAAAATATATATTTATTATAGACAACTAAGAGAGACAAACCAAGATCAACATTGATATATATATATATAGACAACAACGTTCGAGGAGAAAAGTTTCAAATCACACATCTATATATAAATTAATTAAAAAAATATTTTTTATACAATATGGCAGCAATTACATCGGATGATAAATTAATTGAAGCAGAAAATTTATGTACGGAATTATATCGGATACGGGATACATTTTTTCCACCAGTAGTTGGTGAAAAAGAAAAAAGGTTACAATCCATGGTAGATTCAATATTTGAATGCATTGCGGCATGTGAGAACAATCAAGGTTTAAAAGGTGAACGAAAGACAAAAGCAACATATTTAAAAGGTAAAGCTAATAGTGTCTTTCAAACGTACAATGAAACGGCAGAGAAAGATTTATCAAAAGCAGTAAAGTTAGATCCAACAAACGTAGATGCATGGAACTGTTTAGGTGAATGTTTTTGGAAAAAACAAGATTTTCATACAGCAAAAAGTTGTTTTGATGGTGCATTAAAGCAAACGAGAACTAGCACTACGTTGCGTTTATTATCTATGTTATTAAGACAAATACGACCAAACGAAAAGACAGTGAAAGAACAAGTGGAAAAAGCAAAAGAAAATATTAATGAAAGTATTAAAGTTGCAAAGGAAGCCTTAGCATTAGATTTCAATGATGCTGAAAGTTGGTATGTGCTTGGTAATGCGTATCTTGGTAGTTTTTTTAATTTAAATCATGATCCGACTGATTTGAAAAAAGCATTATCAGCATATGAACGTGCTGATAAATTTCGTGATGTAAATGTATCGTTATTGCCAGATTTATATTACAATCGCGCAGAGGTACATACGTATACACAAAATTATACTAAAGCAGTTGCTGATTATCGTACTGCATTTGAAATTGATCCAATTGGTTTACAATCAGAGGAACGAATTGAAATTATTAAAAAAAAAGTTAAAAAAGCATCAGATTTAGTTAAAAAAAAAGGTGGTCTGAAACCGAAACGTTTAATTGCTATGTGTAAAGCTATGATGACGAATAAGCATCATTTAAAATTAATTGAAAAGGTTCAAAATAATAAAGATGATAAATTAAAAGCAGAAGTTGTTGGTTTATCAGATTTAAAAGAAGGGGAAAATCCTGGAACGATTGTTCCATTGACATTTTTAGTACCAATTTCTGGACAAGGGAAAATACCACCTGTGTTATTAATCATGGCAGATAAAGATCAAAATTGTGTTTGTTTAGCTATGTATAAAGTTGGTTATGATCGATTAGATTTCTTCAATTCCAAACATGTATATCATGTAATGCATCCTGTATATAAAACTATTGAACTAGACTTAGGTGGCGAAGCAGGGAAAGTAACATTTCCATGCATACAATTGGATCATCCAAGAAGTTTAGCAAGAGATGGTACACGATTATCTGATTTTTATAGTCATGAATTTACAACAAATCAAATGAAAGGATGATGAACAACGAAAAGAATGAAGGAGATAGTGTGGTGATGATGAGAGAGAGAGAAGGATAGTGTGCGGTGTAGAAAAATATACGCGAAGAACATTATTTCTCGTCATATATAAATGATGAAGAGGGTAAATGATAGTGTAGGAGTAAAATACATTTTAATTTTTAAAATCTAAATCTACGGAAGTCGTAGGAGAGAATGGGGCGTGTGTGTGAGGTTTTTTTATTATTTATTTATTTTTGTGAAGAAGAAAAATGTAATAAATGCATAATTTTTTATTTTATTCTCATACGATATTATTTGTATTAACTTTTTAATATTTATTTATTTTACGATACACGCTGTTTTTTTGCATTTCCGTTAGATTTTTTACTATTACTAACTTGTTCACGACGTCTTTCAATTTGTTTTTCTACTTTTTCTTTCATTGTTAAAGGATTATATGGTTGGACAATTAAATATCGTTCACGTAGTTTAAAACCACGTAAAGCATTGATTGCTGCTTTTGCTTGTTTTTGTTTTTTATATACAATAAATGCTGTTCCTAATGTTGCATCTTCATTTCCTAACGCAATATTAAGAATCTCTCCAAATCTAGAAAATAACATTTTTAAATCTTCTGCTTTTATTTTATAAGGAAGATTTTTAATATATACCATGCAATTTTGAAATCGTCGCTTTAAAGTTATTTCTTGTTGTTCCTTTGTCATATCCTTCCACTGTATAACATTGGGGTCTTTTTCATCAGCTTCATTATTATTATTATTATTTGGTTCAATTTCAGCTAATGTATTTTGTCTATTTTTTAAATTTGCTATTGCTTCTTCAATGGATGTACTTCCAGTTGAGGAGGACGATCCAAATGATGCCATTGCTGTTGTAGTTTTTTTTGTTTGTTTGTTTGTGATATGTTCTGTTTTGTTATGTTGTTTTGTACAATATGTAATTATATATTTGTATATATTAATCTGTATTTATTATTATTATTATTATTATGTTTTTTTTGTTGGTTGTGCTGGTGGGATGATGAGAAAGCCTGGAAAGCTGGAAAGCCAGAAAGCTGGAAAGCTGGAAAGCTGGAAGAAAGCCTGGAAAGCTGGAAGAAAGCCTATCACAATCAAAATACACACCAGTTACTATAGTCCCAACGATATTTGGCCTTGATTTAAGGAGTGTCTAAAATATTTGTTATTTGATAGGTATTTCTTGCATACTTTACAATACCATATTTTCATACTAAATATTGATATCACCTCACACAGAAACCGAGGTGGCATCATTTATTCTAGTTTGCCCCTCCAGACTAATCGAATACAGTACACATGTCTTTTTCAAGCGTATATATATACTAATTGGACTCTAGCACTTAAACACAAAACATCGATTTTAAAAAAAGTCAATTTCTCTGGAACCGCAACACATAGAAACAAGTCTTGTGGCTTTTTAGTACCCCAGCCTAATACTCTAAACGAAACTGATATCATTTGTATAAACTTTTCGGCTAGTTAAGTTTTTATAAAGTGATACGTGGATAAATTGACCATAATTGCTTGGAAATATACTATAGTTGGCTATTGTTGCACGAAAAATAATATAGATCGACAAGGGAAAAAAAACGCACAAATAGTTCCATATTTCAATCACCACAACCAGCAACAGGGCAAATACATAGAGAAATAGTATCACCAGTAGCTGAGAAGAATTCCTTCCAATGTTTATCCTACCAAGGAAAAGCACAAATACATTTTTGTAGCGTTCCATGCCGAGATAATTTTTATGAAAAGTGGAGGCTGAACACGCCATATATATATAATAAACAGGGTCAGCGGCAACCATGTGGGAAATGTTGTATACAAAGATACGATCGAGATGCTTCCAATGAGGTCTTAGAGAAACACAACAACACCAAAATAGTGCCAACATGAACATGAGGGTTTACTTAACTTTGAGTCAAGTAGAGAGTGTGTATGTTGATATTATTTCTCCTCCGCAGCTTTATTTGTTTTCTAATAATAAAATATACACCGGGGTGTATATTTATACCGGGGTAATGTTGTCCTTAACAGGGATTGGTACTTCATGTACGTAATCATATTCTGGAGTAAAATTAAAAAAAAAGATATATTTTTACAAAAATTTGTTTTTTATGTGTGATACACACACATATATATATTTTTTTTTATGTAATATATGAGTAAGAGAACATTTTATTCGTATACATTTTTTTAAAAAAATTACAAGGGAGAGACAGGGAGTGTAAACTTTAATATTAAATATTTTACGGGAAGCGTATGATTATCATCAATAATACGTATTTTTTACACAAATATATATACTCTGATATTTCTACGAGTGATTTTTTTAATATTTCGACCGGCATCAAACAAAGGTAGAGTGCTGTTATGGAATACACTTGTTGAATATGCTCAAATGCTTCCGCAGCATACATTTTTGAGGAACTGGATGATCCCCAACTGTTCTTTAAATGCTGCCATTTGTAAAGGTGTGAGTGAGTAGCCACCAAACTATCCTTCCCTACCTTACTGACCATCTTGTCATCATTTCGAAATCATACAGAATTCCATAAAATAACAGCAACCGAGCCAATCATCAGGTATAAGCTGATTGCAGCGGCCGGCGCTTTTGATGTATAGTCCTTGCTCTTTACCTCAGTTATTGTTGGATCGTACATAAAGTATTTATTATCAATTGTGAAATCAGGATTTTGGTGAAACAGATAGTCGATATAAATGCTTTGCTTTTCCCCATCAACTCCATGAATGCGGATTTTTACATGCTTTGTTGAAGCCACGGGAAAGATTTCACCCGAGTCACCCGAGTTAACACTACCAGCATTGTACATTTCGGGGAATTCGATATTTATCCCACCCGAAGCATGGATTAATGACAACGATTTCACCTGCGAATTAATATCGAATTCACTGAATTTATGGAAATGAGTGTCGTGTGTTCCGACTAGAACTTCATTTACGTCGAAGCCCACAGCTTGTAACTCCATGCGAACACCAAAATAATCCAATCCTGAATCTGCGACTATATTTGGAGCAACTATAGTATAGCCAAATACGGAAAACTTTAATGCTCCAGGTTCAAACATAGCATTCTTTTTGCAAACGCCCGATGTCGACGATGGTTCTACAATACACACCTCGAAAGGGCCATTTGGCGCACCAATCGTGCTATCACCTCGCGAAACTCTTGCGGCAGTTGTGGTGCCAGCAGCATAAACTACGTTTGTGGAAGTTTCAATATTTTTGTCTCCTGTGTTAATATACGATGCAACTCCTGCATATACATCAGCACTGTTAGTACCAAACGTGTTGCCAGACATCATATATGCATACTTCCCCCCATTTGGTGTCGTTTTTGCTCCAGAATAATCTCGATAACCAAGTCCAGAGGGTTGTATTATTTTCATATCGTTACAAGAATTCGGATCAGCACATGCTAAATATTTTTCCAAATTAACAAATGCCATTCCAACAAAACGCGATTTTAAATATGCTTTTGGCGAGGTTTCACCTCCTTCACACGGACCAACAGCAGTGGTTGTACATTCATTTGCGTTTTGGCAGTCGCCAATAATACCCGCGCACAAATCTTTGGCAACAACCCACTTCCACTTCGTTGCTTCTGTGTTACTTGCCGTCGCAAGCAGCATGAATAGGATACATAATTTTGTACGATGCATTATTTTTTATGTCTTTGTTTTGAAATATGGTATTATTGCGTGGATTATCCTCGTTCTCTTTCACAAACAAAAATGTTTAAAGGATGTAGTAGGTGCCAATATCTTGATAACAAAAATTACACAACAAAATCCAACCATATATATGGCCAACAACCAACAACAACAACAACAATATAATTATATATTATTATATACTAATATAAAAATAATAATAATGAGCGAACAACCACCACATGACGTGGGACGTAGGTGCAAAATTATTGTTTGTTTCAGCAGCAAAATTGCCACAGCATGGACATAGGCTTGCTTTCAACAGTTTGGTATACCACCTGTTGGTAGTCTAGAGAGTTAAATGCGGACGAGAGGAGGCAGGAGGCAGGAGGCGGAAGAAGAACCTCCTATTTTTTTATATTTCGAATTGCTTATTTCGAATTGCGTGGATATAGACGACGACAACTACCATCATTGGTGGTATTCCAGACATATTAGATCATTTCATAACGAATCATAAGACAATATTTTTTATGAATTATACAAACAGAACATACTGTAAATAGAAAATATGATTAATAAAGTATTTTCTACATTACCAGGTATTGATAACATTGTTTTTATTATCGATCCATCCATTATTGATTTAGTATGAAAATATGGTATTGTAAAATATGCAAGAAATACCTATCAAATAACTTATTCAAAAAATAAACCTGTTTTTTGGCTGTTTCCTTAAAACAATTGGGGCTAGTAACTGGTGTGATATATAATTTATAATTTACTGTAATGCTATGTACCTACTATTAACCATGTAATCTTGTGCTTTTCCCTCCCCCACCAGCACAACGTTTTCGAAACTTTTGCAAGTATCCTGTAGAACATGAGATAATTGCCCACCTTTTCCCTTTCGCGCCATACAATTCAATTGTTGACCACGAAACATATGTTCATGTTTTGAGCAGAGTGTGCAAATCACCCGATTTGCATTATTTAAGCTATACCACTCAGGTCTTATAGGAGTTGGTACCTGATTTGTATACATTTAAATTCACTTAATTTTTCATGTTCTTTTCTTGCTAAATTGCCACAGCTAACCAAACGAAACATTAAACAGACAAATGGAAAAAGCGTTAAACGCAAGCCCAGCGATCTTCCGAAGAAAGGCAGCAATCCTGAAAAAACTGTAAGTAAAATTTGTAACATCACGTCTATGTTTTTTTTTCATCATAACATATTGTTTTGATCCTGCCTTATGGCATAAAGATATGTTTATATTAAGAGCCTTGGGTTACATGTATGTTGTTATTTGACATACAAGGCTGTATACAAAAACATGACATATTACATACCACCAGGTGGTAAGCCTTGTTGTTCTTTATAGGGTTTCAATGCTATTTCCATCCTAGTATTTGCTTCTACATCCATAAAAATATCATAATCAACAATAATATTCCACCGCCAGCTGGCCTTAGCTGGCACAACCACACAGCATGTATTAATATTAATATTTGGTAGCTTTATTACATTATTGCAACAACACTATTAACATACAACTACAGACAAAAAAATCAAATAAATCACTATTCAATTCAATGCTTTTCAAAAAATAGAAACAATAAACAAAAGACGACTAATCATAGTGATATATATATATATACATACATATATATACAACTTGCATACAAAAATATAACAACAAAGATAACAATTATGTCGACTAATACATTCAATGTATTATCATCATCGCCACCATCACCAACAATGATGGATGGTAATAATAATAGCAGTAATAATAATATTAATAATAATAATAATGCAAATAATGCAAAAAAGAAACGTAAGAAGAAGAAGAAGAAAAAGAAAAATAATAATAATAACGACGGAAAAAATGAGGTGAAGATGGAAGGAACACAAGTTAAAGAATCTTCACCATCACCACCACCTGCACCATCAACGTTATCAGCACCGCCATTACCAGCACCAACTATTACTGGTAAGGTACCATTACCAGTATCACCAATAACAGTTGGTGTAAAGAAAAATAATCTCCTAACACCAACAAAGGATTTAATAAAATCCAGAATGACTGGTATATCTCCATTAACAACAAATAAAGTTGATGTTAAGCCGGAACAAATTTTTGAAAGGGAAGAAGAAGAAGAAGAAGAAGAGGAAGAAGATGATGATGCAGCAGAGTTTGAAGACGATGAAGACGATGAAGAAGACGAAGAAGAGGAAGGCGTAGAAGGAGAAGAAGGTGTAGAAGAAGAGACAACTAGTGATACAGAGGAAGGTGAGGAAGAGTCAAGCTATGAAGATTCCTCCGATGAAGATTATTCCGACGATGATGATGAAGGTGCTGATGGATATAAAATTGGTGGATATCATCCTGTAAAATTAGGTGAAGTTTATAACAATAAATACTTAGTTTTAAAAAAATTAGGATGGGGTCATTTTTCAACTGTATGGCTTGTTAGTAATAGTAATGATGGTAAAAATGTGGCATTGAAAATACAAAAATCAGCGGAACATTATACAGAAGCAGCATGGGATGAAATCGAACTTTTAAAAGCTGTACAAAAAGGGGCAACAAAGATTGGTGTGTCTGATGTACCAGTAGTAAAGTTAATGGATTGTTTTGAACACGTTGGGCCAAATGGTAAACATGTTGGTATGGTTTTTGAAGCGCTTGGGGAAAATTTATTATCATTGATAAAACGTTACAATTATACTGGCATTCCATTGCCTGTCGTCAGACATATTTCTCGACAAATACTTATTGGATTAGATTTTTTACATCGCATTTGTCAAATCATTCATACGGATTTAAAACCTGAAAATGTATTATTAGCAAAACCAGCTGATTACAAAGATTTAAAACGTATCGCTGCAACTGGTTCAAATGTTGATGTTGGTTCAAATGCTAATACAAGTAATAATGATAATAATATTAATAATAATACGAGTAGTGGAGTATCGAACAACAACAACAACAACAATAATAATAATAATAATAATAACAACAAAGCTGAGGAGGAGATTGATTGGTCCAAATTAACACCAGAGGAACGGAAGAAAATGAAGAAAAAATTAAAGCGTAAAAAGCAAAAGGCAAAGAAAAAAGCAGCCAAATTAGCCGCTGCAACTGCAAAGAAAGATACGGCATTGAAACAATTAAATGTTACAAAAATTGTAGAAACAGATGCTGATAGTAATAATAATGTGGATGATTCTAAAAAAAAGAAAAATGATACGGATGGAACAATGGATGCATTGACAAATGCAGTTGATAAGATGAAGTTAAAGGGAAATGATCAAATTAATGGTAGTAACGCGAAGAAAGAAAATACCGTTGCAGTCAAGCTAAATTCAGAGAAACCATATGTTCATAATTTATATAGTCCAAATTTTAATTTAGGAAGTTGTGGGACTGGCGAACCTGTAAGTTTTGAATGGAATAAAATGTCTATTTCACCATCAGAATGGACGGATCCAATTAAATCGAAATCATGTACAGTTTTTTTCATCACCTCGTATGGGACGTTAGTAAAAGCATTAGGTCTACCAACTGAATTAGCTTTAAGCACGGAAGATAATAACGATGATGAAACAGCATCGGATGAACGTTCGTGGTATTTATGTGCACAACATCGTGAAGATGTTTCACCAACTAATAAAGCAAGGTTTGCTGTCAGATGCGTTGGTGAAGATAAAAACCATACGTTGCGTCAATTTCGAAAATCATGTGGAATCGATACGATTGATTATAGCGATTATGAGGATAACGAGGAAGAAGATGGTGATGACGAAAATAACGATGGCGAAGATAAGGAAGCACTGGTAGAAGAAGAAGATGAAGAAGAAGACGTTGACGACGACGAAGAAGGCGGATTACTTGATGAAGATGAAGATCCTGAATTAATTTGGAAAGTAACATTTGATGCTAGTTATGCATTAGTAGTCTTAAGTTTTCTAGAACATAAATGCGATGATCTTGTATTTTTAAGATACAAAAAAGTTATGAATGATGTACGTGATGTAGTAGTGCCTACAAATAACAACAGTAATAACAACAACGATGCAAATAAAAAAAAGAAGAAGAAAAAGAAAAAGAAGAAACAAGATGATAGTAAACCAGCCACAAATGATATGGTTACAACAACTGGCAATAATATTGGTCTTAATACAGTATCAGAATTACCGGAAAGTTTCTATATTGCAAATAGAAAATTAGCTGATGGTTTTAAATTATTGGGCAAGGAGAAAAGTCCATTCGATGGATATATTTTAGGTTTATCCTTGTGTCCAGATTCACCATTGACATTAGAAGGTGTACAATTATTAAGTGAAGCTACACCATCAACTACATCATTACAAACAACGAAAACAAATAGTTTATCTACTGTATTGCCAGGTAATAATGATAATAATCCTCCCCCAGCGCCACAGGCACCATCTACTAAGGATAAAAAATTAGATAATGCTCCACCATTGCCACCTCCATCATTAACGCGCACAATATCAACGGAAGACCCTAGTGTCTCTCGTGGTAGAGAAACATTGCAACAAGTAATGATCTTTCCAATTAAAACCCGTTTAGAGGGATGGCCAGTAGATTTAGTAGATTTTAACTTACGAGATACAAATGATGATATGATTAATATGAAAATAGAGCTTGAAAATGCAAAAGCAGATACAGTAATTAATAATAATAACGACGACAAGAATAACTCATCAAATATGGATGGAAACGATCAAGATCAATCGTCATTATCTGCATTTGATATTAAAATTGTAGATTTAGGTAATGCCTGTTGGACATATAAACATTTTGCTTCAGATATTCAAACACGGCAATATCGATGTCCAGAAGTTATTGTTGGCGCAAAGTATGATACGTCTGCTGATATATGGTCCCTTGCATGTCTAATTTTTGAACTCGCGACGGGTGATTTATTATTTGATCCAAGAGCATCAGAAACGGATGATTATGACAGAGACGAAGACCATTTGGCGCAAATGTGTGAATTATTAGGAAAAATACCAAAGAAAGTTGCGTTGTCTGGTAAATATTCAAAGAATTTCTTCAATAAAAAAGGTGAATTGAAACATATTACTGATTTACGTCTATGGAGTTTAAAAGATGTATTGGTAGAAAAATATCATTTTAAACCAGAAGATGCAAAAGGATTTGCGGAGTTTTTAGTTCCATTATTAGCATTTAATCCAAAGAAAAGAGCAAGTGCATTTGATGCTTTAAAACATCCATGGGTTAAACCAGAAAATATAATTAATAGTCAAAATGGTATTACAAACAATAATGCTGCTGATGTAATAGAGGAAGAAACGGCTGTTGTTGTTGCTGTTGACGAAAATAATATCGTGAACAATGATGAAGCAGGAGTGATTAATGGTAATACTGCTATTGTATAAAAATATACGAAGTATATAATTAATATATAGAACATGTTGTATCTCTGCGTGGTGTGAAGAGGTGTATTTTTTTAAATATGAGTATTAAATACGTACACATATAGCAGTGTGTTTTTTTGAAATTTAATTTATTTATATATATATGATGAATACGATATATTAATTCTCGTACATTATATATACGATGTACGAGTATTTTTTAACAAAAATGACACTTTACTTAAAATATTTTATTACGGGACGCGTATTATTTTTTTATTTTTATTATCAAGTATTTTAAATTTTATATTTTTTAAAATGAGATTTTATTCACACACATTCACAATATTATACTACATTTATATATAATATATATATATATACATGAACATAATGAAAATAAATCAACATGTACATTCATATAATGACATTTTCTGTATTTTATGATTTACGAAATGCATTCCAATATAACAAAAATATCATAAAGAAAAAAAATAAAACCATATAACACATATGTTTACTACCACCAGATTTCCCCATTTCAGTTAACTTTGTTAAAGTTGTACCTAATAAACTATCGGTTTTGTTCATATTATCTTGCATACCACCTAACATTCTATTATGTTCAGAAACTTCGTCACCAATAACAGTAACAACACTCCTTAGTTGTTGCGCTTTTAACAATAGTTCATCTTGCATCGCATCATTTTGTTCCGTTAAAATATCTCTGGTATATTCAGCTGATTGTTGTCCAGAATATTGGTTATTATTATTATTATTATTATTATTGTATTGATTATTTCCAAATAATGCATTTCTATTATTTCGATTTTGCATGGCTTCGTATTGTCTACCACGCTCTCGCAAGTTCATTGATCTTTGTGTTTATATATATAATATGTATGTATAGTATTTCTTTCGTTAAATGCGATAAAAATATACTTGTTCTTATTATTTCAAATTTTTACGTTCTGTTTTGTATGATTGAAGAAAGTCATTTATTATTAAATTATTTTTTTTGGTCATTTCAATGTTGTTTTTTTTGTTGGGATGAATTATTTACAATCGGCGATAGGTAAACTAAATATACCTTACTGACTACTCAAGCTTACTTCCTTAATTTAATTTAATTTACTCTCTAATACAACGTTGTGTTTGTTGGCATATGAATGATGATTTATGGCCCAGCTCATGGAGCTGAATATGCTGCCTTCCAAAAGAAAAAATTTTAACTAACTATGTAGATCTATATCTATTAATGTCTAATAAATATGATCTTGAAACATATCCTCTATGTGTGTATGACTCTTAGATCTACATATATATATATTTAATGTATATATATATATATATATGCCGTGAGGATAGGCCCCTTCTTTCTTAGTGACTTTTTCTTTATCTAAAAGTTCCTCACCTCGTTGTACCGAGTACAGCATATGTATACTCAGGTGTAGGAACTTTCCCCTATCTGATGATGCTCGTGAGCTACTTGTTCCTATCAGATAATTAATGGTGGACATTATTTACCATACACTAGTATCTATCATACCCTAGTAAAATGTCGTCGGTAGTCCAAACTATTAAGGCATATCTAGCTCTGTAAATAAATTAATTATTTGGCCTCGATTG